>SNQJ01S0027516.1:186472-205061 GCA_010110895.2 Picea sitchensis | reverse complement strand
CCTTTGTACATTCTTCCTGCACCCATGTCATCTTCATTGCTGTGTCATCATCTAGCTTCTTCTGCCATAGAAGATTGCCATCAATGACAACCTTGACATTCTGAATCCTCTCTGCTATTGCCATATTTCCAACAACTTGATCTCTCGATTACAATTCTCCAAAAACTGTACATGGTATAGAGTCACCTCCTCCTCTGGAGACACCCCTACAGATCAAAAAACTAGAGCCACTGCCTCGTATTCTGAAAGGAGTACTCAAGCACTCTACCCACAATCCTAATGCTAGAGCCACCTAGAATTACTCTATTGTTGAGGACCTGGGTCAAACCCCTTGTGCGATGTCGGATCTGGAGGTACTCTAGACATGTCCTTCATAGAGGAATGCCTTGTTATATGTGTTAGGAGATCTATATCCTTATGGCTCAAAAGTTATCAAGTTTTACATCACAAATGTGAAGCCTCACTTTCCTTACCACGTGGCATTCCAAATCCACATGGTTTACTCGAAATATACCATCAAACATATTGTTGTTGATGAGGGCACTGCAACATGTGTGATGTTCTTGGTATGTTGGAAAGCTCTCAAATATCCGACTCTTTCTCAGTCTCCATCCATGTTGACTACTTTTGATGGTCATTCCTTCTACCCTCACTATATTATTCCTACCTTTACAATCAAGTTAGGTGGGAAGATGGTAGAGGTGGATGTCGAAGTGGTTGATGTGCCCCTCAATTATAACTTGTTACTAGGGTGCAATTGGACTTATGTTATGAATGCAATTGTATCATATGTATTCCATACTCTTTGTTTTCCTCACGATGGGGAGATCACGATGATCGATCAATTGTCCTTTGCGTATGCTAGTCCCAGTGCATTTGTTGGACCATCGATGTCCGTGGTTGACAATTCTCATCTGACAACTGAGAATATCAATGTCAGAATGTATTCATCCCTTATGGTTACCTTCGAATTCATGGCACCGGTTCACCATATTTACGCCATGTCGAGTAGTCCCTTTTCTTTAGAGAGGTTCATTCCTTTCTGCACTTCCTATTTTAATGATCCTTGGACCCTACCTTCCTCGACTACGTCTTGTGAAGGTCAGTCACATACTAGAATGTCCATGCCACTATCAGAAGTAGAGATAGCGTATCAAGCAATTATTGACTCTTCCTCTGATCTGGATCCTGTTACCTCACTAACGGACGAGGAGGATAATGTTCTTGAGCCCATGTGGGATACTTCATTGTATTTTTCACATGAATGACTCAATTATACTTTACCTTCGAATGAAGCCATCATCGAGGCCATGAATGTTTATGAAAAACCTTGGGATGATATGCATCACCACTCTTATTTTCTCCTAGAGCTTGCTAGAATCGAACAAGATGACTTTATATCTACTTTGATTGAGATAGTCGGTCACGCCGTAGTTCCACTTGATACACATGGAATTTATGTCGAAGGAAACATGGAGAGTATCTCACCTACCATCAAGATTTATCTCTCTCGTATCCCTGACAATATTGAAAATGTATACATTGGTGTAGATTGTTCAACAAAAGAAATTTTGATCTACACTGAACTCTTCAAGGAATTCAAAGTCGATGTATTCGCTTGGTCATATGAAGAGATATCAGGAATTGAACCTTAAATTGTCGAAAATGAGATTAAAATTACCTAGATGCTAAGCCTATTTGACAACGTCTTAGATCTGTCAATCCCCGAAAGGACCCTTCTATTAAGGTAGATGTAGAGAAACTACTTAATGTTGAATTTATCTACCTGATTCCCTTGACTAAATGGGTATCCAATCCCATTCCTATGAATAAGAATCAAGGAAACATTCGTGTATGCATGGATTTTCGTGACCTGAACAAGGCATGTCCTAAAGACAACTTCCCGACACCCTTCATCGATCAGATTCTAGACGAGTGTGCAGGAAGCAAAGTTTTTTCTATCATGGACATATTTTCAGGGTATAACCAAATTCATATTAAACTCGAGGATCAATATAAGATGACATTTATTTGTCCATGGGGTACTTTATCATACTGGAAGATGCCTTTCAGCCTTAAAAATGCCAAAGCAACCTTCCAATGTGATATGATCTTCGCATTTCAAGATCTCAAGCATATAGTCGAAGCCTATCTTGATGATCTTGTTGCTCACTCCTGTAAGAGAGTGGATCACACTAAGCACCTTCGACTAGTTTTTGAAAGATGTCGTCATTATCACATCCGATTGAACCCTCATAAATACATATTTTTCATTAGGTGAGGACGTCTTCTAGGATTTTTAGTCTCTAAGACTGGGATCATGGTAGATCCATTAAAGGTTGAGGCAATACTTTGATTTCCTCCTGCACGCACTATTGGACAACTTAAAGGTTTATAGGGGAAAGATAACTTTTTACGACGGTTTATAGTGAACTATGCCATTATTACTAAGGGTGTCATGTGTCTCTTGAATAAGGAAACCCATTTTATCTAGGATGAGCAAGCCCAAGAATCCTTCAATGCTTTGAATAAATCCTTGGTATCGACGCTTCTGCTAAAGTCTCCAGACTATAGTAGATATTAATTGCTTTATGTTTTTGTGTCTGAAGAGATGATTGGTATGGTACTGGTTCAGGAGGATGATGAGATCTGTGAGAACATCATTTACTATCTTAGTCAAAACATAGTTGGTCCTAAACTCAAATATTCTCATGTTGAAAATCTAGCTTTGGTTATCGTTCACACAGTCCAATGGTTACGTCATTATATATTGCTTTGAAAAACTACTGTGGTTGTCGATGTCAATCCATTTCAATACGTCCTTATTAGGCGTATCATAGGGGGAAAGTACAATAAATGGATTGTCATTTTACAAGAATTGGATCTCGATTTCTCTTCTGTGAAATCCAAGAAATCACTAGTCTTTGGAGAGTTAATATCTGACTTCCCTTGATTAGACGAGGATGTTATTCATGTTGATTCATTTGTGTATGAACACATTTTCCTTGTCTCGTCAGCTGACCCCTGGTATAGAGACATTGTTCTCTTTCTTACTTTGAAGTTCCCTCAACATATCTCACGAGATGACGGAAAACGTATACAATATCAAGCTAAAAACTAACTTATCGTCGATGACACTCTGTATCGTCGAGGAATAGACAATATATTGCATCATTGTTTAACTCACAAAGAAGTTGAGTCTGTTCTAAATGATTTCCATAGTGGGGCTTGTGGTGGTCATCTATCCAGGCTTGCGACAACCCAAAAACATTTGTGATCCAGTTATTTTTGGTCATCTTTCTTTAAATATTACGTTGAAGCGGTTAAGAAGTGTCACCCCTGTCAGGTTTTCACTCGAAAAATGTACTCGCATTTAGCCCCTGTCCATCCAGTTATTATTGTCAGTCCATTCACCAAGTGGGGGGTGGACTTTGTGGATTTCAACCCAACTTCGGTTGGGAGGAATCAACACATTACCATGGTCATAGGCTACTTTACTAAGTGGATCGAGGCCATGCCTACAATTAAATCTGATAGAAATAATGTTTCCTTCTTCGTGGTCAATCAAATTATATCCAGGTTTGGAATCCCGAGTGAGATTGTCACTCATCATGGAAGTCACTTTCAGAATGAAATGATGGAAGAAATAACATCTAAATTGGTGTTTAAGCATAGTCATTATTTCCCTTACTACCCCCAGGAAAATGGACAGGTAGAGCCTGTGAACAAGTCTCTCAAGACGGTTTTGCAGAAAACTGTCAGCCAGAGAAAATTTGACTGGCATATCATGCTATATCCCGCACTTTGGGCATACCAAACCTTGGTCAAGACTACCACTAATTTTTCTCCTTTCTAATTAGTACATGATGTGGAGTTGATCTTACCTATTGAATGATAAATCACTTCTCTTAGATTGGCAGTTGTGCTCCTACCTACCACTTCCAATATCAAATGATGCCTCGTGCACCTAGAGAGTATGGATGAGCAATGTTGAGACACCTCTACGACTATCAAAGAGAATAAAATACATGTCAAGGTCCAATACGATAAGTTTGTCTATACTTGGTTGTACACTGAGGGTGACTTGGTATTTTTATATGATCAAGACGAAGAACACCCGAGGGAATGCAAGTTCAAACCCATGTGGCACAGTCCCTATATCGTGTGACGTGTCTTAGAAAAAGGAGCCTATGAATTAGAAGATTATGAAGGGAACATGTTGGTTGAGCCCAAGAATAGGCTCTACTTGAAAATATATTATTCTTGAGACCCAAGATTGGGCGTAACTCGTTGTATACTAATGTAGTTTAGTGCATATATATTTTTCCTTTATGTTTTGTCTTCATCTTGCTTATCTAGTTTTCCCTTGGTTGGCATCTATCAACGGAGTCTTCGGTCTACTTAGGATTCAAATATAGAGCCAATCGTCATACATAGAACTTGGATTATTTCGCTTGGGTTTTTTACTCGCCCGAGGGTCTACTGGTGTCTTAAGGTGGCATATGCCTAGGGCCATCCACGAATAATGTGGTCGAATATAGTGTCATTATAGAACTTTTGTGCGATGTCATTTTGCATGGTATTAGCTCTTTGGAGGTTCACCTGGATTCCTAGTTAGTAGTATGTCAGTTGAACAATAGTTACCGTGTGCGTGACCCTACGTTACTCCGATGATTTCAATGGGTATGACTTTTAGAATGACAGTTTGATTTTATTGCTTATCATCACATACCTAGGAGTTCTAATTATGTATCCGATGCATATGCTAATTTCATTTTAGATTGGAATTTTTCACATAACTAAAGAAAAGAAAACATTCTCTTCAATGTACACATTGTAACATAATTAAAGCCAAAGAACCATGTTTTTATCTATATTTCAAAAAAATATGATGTTTATAGTTTAAAATTGGGGCTAACACCCTCAATACACATATACAACCGATAATACAAAAGTCATGAAATCTACGCCTATGGTGTCGGATGAGTGTCATGATAGCAAACTAGGACGTTTGTGAGTCGCCTAAAGAGTCTCACCCAAGCTCATGGAATGCCTACATCCTTTCGTTGCATAGCCTTCGACAAATCCTCCACCTGAACCATCGGAATCCTTTGTGTCAAACAAGACAAGTTGCCCTACACATCTTGAAAGACTCTCTCTACATCTCCTCCCACTGCCTCATCTCCCCAGTGCCTCTGACGATGCCATGGAATTTCATTTGGCCTTCGTGGACCTATGTCTACGTCACATACATGTCTAATTAGTGCTTAAATGCCACCCAATTTTTTTTTTTGTTTTCCTATACAAAAATACAAAAAATGAAATATTTAAATTTTGTTTTGACATACCTATGTCTCCATAGGTGGTCCCTAATGGTAATGGCATGTCAAGGTCCCCTCTGAAGTCAATCCCTGCGTAAGGGTAGTCATCCAAAGATATGACCTGTCGTCTCCACCTGTAGAAGAAGTCATCGTTGTAGGGTGTGGGAACCCTACCTGCCCCCTATTGTCTCATCACCTCAGTCCATCGTGCCATGGTTGGATCACAAGGTCCATGTGGAATGATCTCAAGTTTAGGTCCCAAACCTGGAAACCTCTCGAAGAAAAAGCTACACAATATAGAAGTGAACCCGAACTTTGTCTTACTACCCTGTTTTCATTCTGTCAACTGGATCTTCATGCTAGCCAGTAGTGAGGTGCACTAGTCATACACTGTGGGTCTCAATAAATCTACTGCGTAGAACATAAGAGGCCTCAATTCCTGGTGCAAAGAGTTTGATCCTGTGATCCATGTCAAAACAAGGACAAAAATCTTGAGGCTTAGATTGTTTATCGCTCGGATGGGGAGTTGACTCCTGACCTTCTTGGTCCCTGCAATGCAATGAGCATCTATGTATTCCTCTATTTTAATACCACTCCCAACTCCCCAGGCTTTGAGGTTGACCACCTCACCCTGATACAACAACCCCTTCAAGAAACAAATGTCCTTGACTTCAATCCTTAATGGTTTCCCATCAAGTTTGAAGCTCTCATTGTTTGGATCTGAGTAATCCACGAGCAACTGTAGCAATCTCACTTGGGCACTCATCCCTTTGAGATCCCAAAACTTATACAAACTGCATCTTTTCAAGGCCATTTGGGCCCCTGGATCTCTTTCCACAACAACATCTACCTCCTCATCTTCCCTTTCCCTCCACTCTAGCACAATCCTGGAAGAGAAAAATCCTTTTTTGAGTTAGCAATCTATAAAAAACAATGTTTACGGACATACATGCAGGTTGCATCATTCACAGTCGCATATAGGGTTGAGTATACAATGGTTTTCTTTTATACATCTGTGTATAATCATGCGTATACGTGACCCAATGAATGGTAGCCTACATACACCTAAAATTCTAATTTGCACCCTAAATAACTTAAAAATTGGAACCTCAATACAAAATATAATCCATTGAAAAGAAAGAGGAGGGGAAGAGGAATTACCTGGTCCAAACAGTTGTCGATTCCGTCACTCATAGCTCTTGTAATCACTAGTTGAAGTTCAGAGGTAATTTGGTCCAAAATCCATTATTTGGGTAAAAATTACAAATGGTATAGTAAATTTGTTTTTTTTTTACTATTTATAGCAAATTTTTACCCACTTTGCATAGTTTCGGAGAAAATTTTCACCTAATGGACTAATACGACAGTGGATTGAGTTGGGTTTCATAGTTTTATCTAGGGATTCTTGCCATTTTCAACGTTATGTTGCCCGTTCATAAATTTGGACATGTATTTTTTCTACCCAACATATAGGATAGGTATCCATTCCATCATGCACACTTGCATCGTGCTATGACTGTCACTCATATGCCTTAGGTATGAACCCATTTTATAGCGAAACAAAACCTTCTATTTTCTACTAGAAGTGTCGTTGTCGAATGGTATAGACTTACAAAACATGGGTACCCTAGTTAGATCCTCTACTTTATTCAGTGCCCATGCAGAGAGTTTTTCTGTAGGACCGGGAGTCCCTTATAGATAATAAATGACTTTATGTTGAACCTCATTTCTCACTCATAAACATGCTGACCTATACCTAGAGGACTCCCAAACGAGTTTGATTTAAGCTCTTTTCCGACTCATTTTCAAAAAGAAAAAATATTTCCTAGTGAACTTGTCTCTTTCACACTCGTTAGTTGGATTTGAGAGGAAATCTATTTGGTGCAATTTTATCCCTTTTTCAAACCAAGTAGACTAATATTACGAAAAATGACATTTTTTGGCATTAAGTTGTGATTGCATCTCATGTCCTTGCTTGAAGTATTGAGCCTATTTTCGGTTCTTGCTTTGCGTTATAAACCATTTACCTCAGTAGTTTTGCATCATCAACCAAGAAGAGCCTTGTTTATATCCTTTGTAGCTTGACACCCTATACCCAGGAGGGAACATTCCCCTGAGTTTCCATCTCTCACATGCACTTCCTTGCATTGAGCATAGGTATGTTCCACTATTGGAACTAGTTTTCCTTACTTGCGACACTTGTTTCCTCCTCTATATCATAACATTCATTTTACTATGAAAAAACAAAAAAAGACAGGTGGGAAGGGAGTATTATATTATATTGGAAGAAGTTGTGTCTCCTTTGAACAGAGCACAAAATTTTTGAGTCCACTTGTCATCATAATTTTGGGTTTAGCACGACCTTAGGAAGTTGAGCTTGTTACATAGAGTTTACTCTTCCATCTAGTTACTCTTCTAGTCCCTATGGATAGTTTGATTGATGCCTCCTGCATCTCAAGGCTTCATCGTTGAGTCTATGCTGCCAGAGTCTTCCAAATGTCTCATTCTCTTGCTCAAAGGATGTCTATCAACCTATGTTGGACATTCCTCAGAACACTTGACTTTTCATGTTGACCATACCCTCAGTTTGTCTCAGAATCACATGAAGTTGTAGTCCTATTGCACACCCTGGTCCTACTTTCCTCATTGGTAGGTAACCTTGAACCCAACATATGGTATTTCATCATTGGTCATTGACTGGGTGGTTTCCCTTGTGTTCGACGACAAGACATCTATTCAAACATTAGGATTCATGCAGTGTCTTGGAGGTTATTATCCTTATTGGTGGCTTCCTCACCTTTGTTAGCAATTTTTCTTATTGGCTTCTATTAAGAGGGTATTTTTCGTGTACCACTTTCTCCTGGAACACACGAAAGACACACAAGGTCGTTGGTTTGTGAACATGTTCTTCATTCAATTTCCTCCAAATAATCAAGCTTCTGCTTTGTACCTCGTGTTGAATGATGAGATATGCCTTAATTCTCTCCTTTTAGCAAGTCTCCTTCCATCGACTTCAGCTCATCTATTATGGAGATGAGACCTAGAGTCCTATGAGTACCTAGAGGATTGTAGTCATTAGTGGCAGGTTCTCTTGCCATCGAAAGTTGGAATACATGAATGTCTCTTGATCGATGGATTCTTCGAGTGTCCAACCCCGAATCCTTTATTCACACTTGTAAGAATGTACTTCGTGCCTTGAGACCTACTTTCATCATCGATAGGATGCCTCACGTTTGTTAACAGTATACCTCAATGACCTGTAATGAAATGAAGTCTCATTATGTTCGACCTCAACTCCTTTTGTTATAACCCTAAATTGCTCCATACAAGCATACCTAGCATTTGGCCCTCTTACTTACTATTTTTTCCAAGCCATCATTGAGCAAATCTTCTTAATAACACTATTTTTGAAGATTTATGCACCCTGCACCACTACTTCCCACGTACACATTATTTCTGCACCACTACATTCCACATACGTAGGCTAGCTGCACCATTACAACCAGCGTATACCCACAAAAGTTACAAGCAATTCGTTGAGATTACGGGCTATTGGGTAGTTTTAAAACTGTCCCACCACTTATAGCCCATCACCCAACTGAATAACCATCCTTTTGTCAAATAAAAGGAGGTGTTGGGGTTTAATTCCCAAGCCAAGCATAAGAATAGTGAAACTCTGCCCATTTTACACCCCCTCCTTGCCCCAGGAATTTGCAGCCACCTTGTGAGATTTGCATTAGAATTTCCCATTCTAGCCCTTTTTCCTCCATCATAAGCCTATGTCATTTCCCTAGAAGAAGTGTGAGACGAGAAAGATACGTGGAAGCGAAGTTGGATCTTGGTGAAGAGGAGCTCGAACCAAGTTCACTGAGTAGTCGTCGATCTCATTGTAAGTAAACATTGTGATATCAATAAAATGAATACTTTTTATGTCCCGAAATATGATGTGTCAAATATATATGTTTGATTTATGTTTCATACTAACATCTAACCCATGATTTATATATGATATGCATGTTTGCAGTTCTCTTTTTATATGTTTGTGAATGGAGGTCAGCCTTGGGAGGAGGCTTGTAGTCAGCAGAGCTATCGAACGCGGATTAAAAGGTAAAGTTACTGATCTTTTCACTTTGTCTTTTATGTATGAATTTGGGGTGTATTTAGGGTAGTTAGAAAAGTAGGAGACTTTTAGATGATTAGATATGCCTACATGTTGAACCCTAGTGTAGTCCATAGGGGGGTTTTCCCACTATAGTAGAACTTGCGATCATACTAGGGAAACCTCTAGGGTTTTAGGGGATTTTATGGGTGGTTGATTGTTTTTTACCTTTTGAATTTGTTTCTAAGTTTGTTAAGTCTTTAAGGGATTTTGGTCACCTGTTGGTGCTATACCAGTTCTCCCCGCTTTGTCAGTCTACTTGTTAGGTTTTTTATTTTTGAGAATTTATAGAGGTGTACGCGGTCTGTAGTGGGTCTGCACACATACATATGCGCCCTGATTTTAGACAACCCACGTACATATGCAGGCTACTTAAGCACCAGTAGCATGCCTGTGTCAAGAAACGTTTTCCTTAAGAAGGTGCAGTCAACCTCTTTCCTTATTGAAGTCTGAATTCTCAAGGTTTATTGATTAAGTATAGTGTCTCTGTTTTTACAGTTGAAGCATGGGTTTGATGTTAGTTTGGTTATCTTTTTAAATATTTCTTGTGTTTAGTTCAGAAGGGTTTTGGGCAAGTCTTCGAGTCTTTTTTATCAGCCTGTTAGGTGTCTTTAGGGACTCCCTGTGATCCGCAGTGGGCCATAGGTTAGTTCTCTGTCTTGTCTGGTTTCTTTTCACTTTTTCCCCTTTCGCTTGCTTTAAAGAAAAAGAAAAAGAAATTATTTCAAGTTTCTTGTTTGAAGCATAAAAAAAAAAGAATAGAAAAGGTTTTCATTTCTTAGTTTGGTAAGTAGTTGGCACAGTTATATTGCCTGTTAGGAGAAAGAGTTATTTTCTTAAGTTATTTACTAAATTCTTAGAACATTAAGTAGCTCGTAGTCGAGCGNCATTTTAGGTTTTCCTTTAAAAGATCTTACAAAAAGTAGTTATGAAAAGTTGGTTAAAGAGTTAGTTACAAATATTTATTTGTCAAAAACAAAGAAGTAATTTTTCTTTCAATTTCGTTTGCTTCTCCTTCTTTGTCTCTTAAAAAACACCACTAGTTTCATTACTGTTTCCTTGACTTAAAAAAAGCCATCTAAAATTAACACTAATTTAAAATCAACTAGACTCTATGTTTGTAGGGTCAATCAACTAGTCTAGGCTAGAGACTTGAATTAGGTTGAAGAGGAAACTCTTCAAGGCTTATAGACAAACAATGGAGTCAGTGCTAGGGAGTGTAAAAAGTCCAGTAAACGTGAAAGTTATCCGGGACCCCCCTCTAACACAGGGATAAAACATGAGGTCACGTGCGAAAAGGTAGCAGAGATAACCCCTCCAAAGTTGAACCAAGATTAGTGGGGAACGCATATTGAGGACTTGTCGTGGGATATTGTTGGTCACATTTTCCACAGAGCTTTGTGGATATCGAATCCGTTCGAGGTCCTCAGTTTTCTTCTGGACCACTTGCTTCCGATACCCTCGGTAGGTTTCATGCTTAGTTACCCTACTCATTATGGTCCACCCGACTGTCGACAGTACCTGCCTAGTGACTGTTCGTGAGTTGGAAACCTAGTTGCCTTTATTTTAGGGACTTACACAAGTGACTGCGGGGGTATACCATGGTACCTAGGGTAGGCGTCGGGCCATTATTTCCAGATTATACCCAAAGGGTGCTTCCATGTTTGAGTCGTACTTGCACTGGTAAGTTTCTCTAGTGTTGGCTAGCATAACTGTTCTTCCAACTAGTTAGTGGTTTGCTTTCTTTGTATCATAGGAAATTTTCTAGTGTGTTCTTGGTCTTCAACATTAGAAAAAGCCTTATTGTGTCATTGATCTTCTCACAAAGTGGAATATCAAGAGCTCCACCGATCGTAAAGGCTTCAAGGCTTTCCGCCGGCTAATTTAGAGCCACCACTGCCACTGTTACAGTGAAGACTTGACCAACAAGGGTCATTTGAGGCGATCGGGCCACATGAAACTATGCCCGAGCCAACTCCGAGAGGAGAAAACTTGTATCCGAAGGAACTAACCATTTCTGACCTTGGAGCAGGAGCTCTCGATCCATATAACCCTTCGATCACTGAATAGTCAATGCCACTTTTGATACAACTTTCCCCCCCAAGGGTAACACATCATGAGTGTTAGATAGTCCTATAAGCAGCAATGGAAGCAAATGATGCTACTTCGCCAGGGAGTCCTCACACTCCCTCTATGACTGCCACTACTGAGGGTGTTTTTCCTCTTAAGCCACCTTTGTCGATCCAGACCATTATGGTCTCGACTACCTCTACTTCAGGAAATGATCTGATTTCGTCTATGGTGGCGATCACTGCACCATTCAAACAGAGTGCAATGGGTCCTCTGTTTTCATACGGATCTCCCGACTTTGATATGAACTCTGTCCTCACCTACTCCACCCTACAGACCATGGGTCTAGGGGAAGGGAGATCAAACACTCCTCTACAAGGGTCCATGGGGGCCACCTCAACCCCCTATAATGCTTTCCCTTACGGTGGGGGTCATATAACTCCTTCGTCCCCCTCGCTAGGCAGTGCTCCCCAACAACCCGTCTTACTGAACATGAACTACAACTTGTTCGGAGCAGGTAGTCCAGGACCTTCTTCCTATACCACATTGATGGGTTCAATTTCACTCTCCTTGTTTGATGCATTTGGAAACAATTCTTTCTCATCAGTTGTCGTCTTGGCCAGGGGAAACCCTGTTTTTGGACAACAAAATCATGTGCAGGGTACTATTCCTACATAGGGGGCAAACATAAGAATATTTTCCTCACAAGGACTCTGGAATCTGTGGTAGGGGTCATTTCCCTCGTCAGGGATGTTGATCGGGGGAAACCCCTTCCATGGTCAATGGAACCCTAGGAAAGGCTCAGTACCTATTCCCGTCAGATCGACAGGGGGAAAACCTTTCCAGAATATTTGGAACACAACATAGGGAGAAATCCTCTCCCATCCCTCAACGTCCAACTACGGGAATCAATCGATGAGTTCCCAACAAATGCAGTATCCATTTGTTGGCCAAGGCCATCGTATTTAACAGAACCCTGGTCAACAACCTAACGTTTCCTGGCAACCTAGTGCCAGCCAAATTCTAGGCTCCTTTCCTCCTATACATAGTCAATATCCCAAACTACCATTTCTGACGACGTTACATTTTCCAGACTTGTCAAGGTTGTTAAACAACCCAATCTGTCACATTCTACATTGGCCTCTCATGCCGATGAAGTTTCCCTCGGACATTCCAAAGTTCAAAGGTAAGTCTAACGAATATCCAGACGATCACATGACCACGTTTCACCTATGGTGCTCATCGAACTCTCTGTGAGACAACTCCATTCAGTTGTGTTTATTTCAACACACTCTTATCGGGAGTGCCATGAAATAGTACATCGAGCTCGACCTCTCAAGATACTATTACTTTAGCAAATTGGCAATGGTTTTTCTCAACCATTTACAACTACCTGTGAGATATTATGCCGACACCGAATTGTTGGCCAACTTTAAGCAGATGAAGGCTGATCATATCTCAGATCACATCCAAGAGTGGCAGCATCGGGAGAGTTTGATAAAAGTATTGGTCCCACCAGATTTCCTGTTGGAGTGGTTCCTCAAGTCTTTGGTACCTCAGTTATCCAAGGACGTTGCAACGTCGTGAGTGTTTTCTAAGGAAGAGGCGATAATGAGAGCTCAACATCTTGAATTGATATACTCTCATTTTGGTTTACTCTACAAATTTTTACCAGATGTGCCACGGTCTATCCTTGACAAGGCCAAACACAAGTATGGACCACATGTCGATGGTATAGTTGGTTCAGCGCAATAAAATCCAACTGATCAACTGTCAAATCAATTGCAAAAAATATCGATACAATAGATAGTGGCAAGCCAAACCTCTATTTTAGTTTCTCCCCCTAATCAAACGTCAGATGTACACAGTGTGCAGTCGACGAACCCAAAGGCCAACTAGCAGCCTGACGGCAAGAAAAAAAATCAAAACAATAAGAGTAAGGGGGATAAGAAACCCACCAACAATGCTGGCAGGGGAAACACAAAGAAAAGAAAGTCAAAGTATCCATGTAACCTTTTCACGGAATACCATCCGACTCACCTGTTACCTCGGCTTGTGGAGGCCCAAAATTTATTGGCGCAACAACAACCTATTGTGTTAACGAACCCATTTCCACATGGGAAACATTTGACTCAATCCTCTTCGAGCGTAGATGGGGATAGTCAGGGACCCCCTCTGTCTTCTAGTAACCCCAGTTGGACAACTGAGAGGGGGGGGGTGAATCAATTATTACTTTACTTAAACAATTATTCCCATTTTAAACTCTTTAGAGAACACTCAATGACGATCACAATAAATAAGGGAAGTAAGCAATAGAATATTCAACATGAATCACACACATGAAATATACAGAGACAAATATTTCCTAAGGAAAACCCATAAAGGGAAAACCTCTTCTTCTTGATATGATAAGTAATATTTATTTTCTATACATTATCATTCTTATGAGATCGAACTCTTCTTGAGGCTACAACCTCTGTTATACAAGTAAGAACTTGCTAAGAGCACCAACTCTCTGGTTTCTCTAGAACCCACTAGAAGGAAGCACCAACTCCCTGAGTGTTCCAGCACCAACTGGATCCAAGCACCAACTTCCAGTCACACAGGCACCAACATGTATAACAGAGAACAATAGTTTTGCCTTGCACCACCTTGCCACCCTGTTTTTTCTGGATGCAACCATATGGAAGCTCCAATGCCCTATGTTCAAGCACCCACTTGAAACTCTGAGGACACCAGTCCCCCCTAGCACCTCCCTACCACCCTGAAATATAAATATTTTATTTTCTTGAATTTATCACAATGATACAACATTTATCTATGGCTTACCAGTCTCATCATTATTCTACTACATTTCTCTACTCTGCCTGCATCAGTGTGTCTCTGCTTGCATCACCTACACTTTATGTTCTTCTGCATTTTATGGACTGTGCGCCATCTCTCTTCTATGCGCTCTGCCTTTGCATGCTCTTCACTGCATCATTGTTCTACCCTACAGGTTGTTCACTGCATCTCTTCCTCACAACTACATAGCTAACCAGTAGATGCCCATCACTACTCTGTCTTGCATACTTTATCACATTGAGTCCTCTACCTGATCATCATTGCAACCCCTCATCATCTCTGGCAATTAGCACCATGCCTGGTCCATGTGTGCATCATCAGTGAGCATTATGCTGAGATTCCTTAGCTTCTTTAGCAGTCGAAACTCTTTGTATTCTATGTTAGTTACAACTAGTCAATTATGGCTTCTTTGGCTTCTAAACCTCTTCCTTCACATGATCATTGGTGGTGACCATACGCCTAGGCTTAATGATCGCTTGAATGCATATCAATTCAACGAGAAGGATTCATTCTCCTGAAATGGACAACTATCGTAACTTCGATAGTTTTCCCTTCAGAACTTTTGGGTTTCAAAACTTTCGAAACTTCCAAATCAGAATTCCTGAATAGATCGGATGGTTCACATTAGATCTCGGAACTAGATCAATGGTTAGCGTTAATCCTTATAGTCATCCTTCATTTCTTAATCCAATGACCAGGAATTAATCAAGCAATGAGATGTATGGCCACCTTTTACTCCGTGACTTTGTCTATTATTCTTACGTTATCCTTCCACTATATTTTGATCAATGGTTGATAGTACACCCGACATCAGATCAACGGTCGAGATCTCCTTCGAGTCTTCGGACTTCGGATATTTCGAGTCTCAACCATTTCTTTCCTCCATACGTCAATCTTCCGAAGCTGACAAGCCTCTGACACATGTCCCTCTCGGATTAACGGTCAAGATCTCCTCGAGTCTCTAGACTTTGTAGATTTCAAATATCAACCCGTTATTTCCTCCAGATTATTCACCTGCTAAGTCAGTCACAGGATGGTGGAGACCGCTTGCTGTCAGTTAAAGTTTTCACTTACATTATCCTTCCACTGTAGTAGATCGATGGATGAGATTGCTCCCAAAGTGATCTTCAGATCGTACATCTCGTGTCCACTTCGGGTCTTTGGCATTCGGGACTTGGGGTATTTGGGTGAGTGTTGGTGGTAAAAATCCTGAAGAAAAACTCCTAGAGTGATTTAACTCTTGCGTAACTTGATGACATGTCATGAGTTCAGAAACTGCCACATGTCACTCTGATTCATGATTTTCACATACCTAAAATGTTTATTTCAATTTGACACTTGTCGTTCTCTGACTGTGCCACATGTCCTTGATCTAACAGTTAGGATATTATCTTAGATCAACGAATGAGAGTGCCTTCAGACCTTCATCCTTTGGGACTTCAGGACTTTTGAAATTTCTTGGCTTACATCACTTATTGACATTACACAAGCCAATTTCCTCTTAACACTTGTCATCACTTGATTATGTCATGTGTATTTTCTGACGTGATTTGCTGACATGGTTTTCCAACGTGGTCTTCTGACGAGGTCTACCACTATGCCCATTTTCTAACGTGGTCTGCTGACCAACAAGACTGAACCAACAATCCTCATTTGTCCTCCAAATCTGACGGTCCTTATTCATTTCATATTTCCAGGCTTCGAGTATTTTATATCTCAAACATTCTGAAGCGTAACCTCCTTGCGAATTTAAACCCGAACTAAATGTTGTTCGTCGATTAGGATCTTAGATCGATGGCTTGATCTGTCAGTGTTGCATCTCTGCTAGCTTATCCCATCCTTCCACTTGAAAGTGATCCAACGGTTGACGAGAATTCACATAATTGAATTCTCAAATATTTTTCTCGCTTATCCTATCCTTCCACTCAAAATTGATCCAATGGTTTTGAAGTTTCTTAAAACAGATCCACGATCAAGAATGATTGTGTGACCACAATCTGCGAGTGTTTTAACTCGTCGCCCAACTCCGCAATGGGAAGACGTGCACTATTAGTGATTTAACCACAATCATTGATCTTTGAAGCTATAAGACCGGATAGTCCTGACTAATTGCGAGATGGGAATAAGCGCGATTTTTAATTCTCCTTTCAATCTCCGCAATTCATCCCTGTTGTAGATTTGGCGATTGCGCATCCGATGGACATGATTTAATATGACTTAAGCTCATTGCTTTTTGGATCAACCGTAGTCGTAGATCTTTGAAGCTATGAGATTTGACGATCTAGACAGATTGCGGGATTGTAACTGGTGAGTATTTTAATTAATCTTTCTCTCCCCACAATTCATCCCTGCCGTTGATCTAGCTTGCAGATCCAGCGGTCTTGATTTGATATGAGTTTTATCACGCCATCTCTTCTGATATTTAATCTCCATATGCTTTTGTACTACGCTTTCCTTTATGAGTTGTGATCTCTTCTTATTGTTCGCTCCTCCTCGTGAGCTTACACTTCCTTCTACTCCACCTTATGTTCTTTCCATCAATAAAAAGCACACTCTTTCCTACAAAACATGCCAACAATATCCCCCTTTGGCATTGATGGCAACCCTCAAAGGCTGTGCTAGACTACTTGGACCTCCAACTGTAACATCCAGACTACTCCTTTTCTCCCCCTTTGACATCAATGTCAAAGAAAACATGCTCCCCCTGAGATGTTGCATTACTTTTTGGAGGTATCAGATATTTAACCAACACATACTCCCCCTCACAGGATGGACTCTCTTAGGTTGATGATGGGGTCACGCCCAAATTCTGGCGTAGATACTCAAATTGAGATTTTGCAAGTGGTTTAGTGAATATATCAACAATCTGATCTTCGGATGGAATATAATACAAATAAACAACAGTGTTGGTCACATGTTCCCTCAAGAAGTGATACTTGATGGGGATATGCTTGGTCTTGGAGTGAAATACAGGGTTCTTTGACACACTGATTGCACTGTTATTATCACAATGAATTGGGATCGATGCAGTATATTTTACCTCCAAATCTGCAATTGTTTGAATCATCCACAATACTTGGGTATAGCAAGTGGCAGCTGCAATGTATTCAACTTCTTTAGTTGATAAGGAAATGGAACCTTGCTTCTTGCTCAACCATGATAGAAGAGAATCTCCTAAGAGGAATTCACCTCCACTCATGCTTTTCCTTTCATCCATGCAGTTCTCCCAATCAACATCTGAATAGATTAATAGTTGAAAATTTTGATTCCTAGGATACCATAGGCCATAGTTCATTGTTCCTTTCAAGTATCTGAACAATATTTTGACAGCTAACAAATGACTCTGTTTAGGTGTAGCTTCATACCTTCCTACCATTCCAACACCATGGATTATGTTTGGATGGGATGCTCTAATATACAATAGGTTGCCTATCATAGACCTATAGGAACTCTGATCAACATCAGGTGAGTCATCATCCTTTATTAACTTCCATCCAGTGACCATAGGTGTCCTCATAGGTGTAGAATATTCCATTTGAAACCTTTTCAACATTTCTCTTAGATATTTCTCCTGAGAAAGAAATAATCCTTCAGACCTATGAGTAATTTGCATACCAATAAAAAATGACAGTTCCCCTATCATAGACATTTCAAATTTAGACTGCATGGCAGAGGAAAACCATTGTACCGACGAAGAATTATTTCTTCCAAAGATGATGTCATCTACATACACCAACACGATGAGAAAATCATTACCCTCTATTTTGACATATAGATTGTTGTCAATTGTTCCTCTCTTGAACCCTTTGTCTTGAAGATACTTATCCAGTCTGTAATACCAGGAACGAGGATGTTGTTTCAACCCATATAAGTCTTTCTTCAGTTTGCAGAAAAATTTAGGGTTATCTGAAAGTTGGAAACCCTCTGTTTGTTCCATATAGACTTCTTATTTTAGATATCCATTTAGAAAATATGACTTGACATCCATTTGATAGACTTTAAACTGTTTATGACAAGAATAGGAAAGGAACATTCTAATAGCTTCTAATCTTTCTACATGCGCACATGTCTAATCAAAGTAAAGTCCTTATGTTTGAGCATATCCTTTGCATACCAATCTATCCTTATTTATTACAATATTTCCTTTCTCATTCATCTTATTTTTGTAGACCCATTTGGATCCTATTACATTTTT
>SNQJ01S0027516.1:172747-186462 GCA_010110895.2 Picea sitchensis | reverse complement strand
TTCTAACTTATCATCCTTGGAATATATCACAATAGGCTTTATGTATCCAGTCTCTACTACATCCCAAACATCAGCACCTAAGGCCATTAGGTATGTTCTCATTCTAACCTTCCAAAAGGAAAAATTTGTTCCATTAAATAGAGGAGGCTTACTGGCTGAAGTCCCTTCATGGCTTGTCATGTTTAATATTACAGATCTACCTTTAAATAAAAGGAACCCTCTCTGATACCAATTGTTGAAATTACTAAGACAACTGAGAGGGGGGGGGGCTGAATCAGTTTTTATTGTGCTTAAACAATTTTAAGTCTATTAAAACATTCTTAATCTTTCTTCAAGTCATCATCAATATTATACAACATATGGCTAGCATAAATAATGAGCATCAATCACACATAAGATATACACAGAGACAGATTTTCACGAGGAAACCCATAAAGGGAGAAAACCTCTTCTTCCTCGAAATGATAGGTAGTATTTTAAGTTCTGTACATCGTCTATAATTGAGCACCAAATCAATGTGAGGCTACAACCTCTATTTTACAAGCTCCAACTTGTTTGAGAGCATCAACTCTCTAGTTTCTCTAGCACCCACTAGAAGGAAGCACCAACTCCCTGAGTGTTCCAGCACCAACTGTATGGAAGAACCAACTTCCAGTTACACAGGCTCCAATCTGTATAACAGAGAAGACTAGTTCTACCTTGCACCACCCTGCCACCCTAGTTTCTCTGGCTACAACCATATGGAAGCTACAACTCCCTGTGTTCAAGCACCCACTTGAACCTCAGAGGACAACAGTGCTCCCTAGCACCTCCCTACCACCCTTATTACAAATAAATGATTGAATAACCAACAACACAGATAAATCAATTCTTACCACTTCTTCATTGTTCTGCAATTCTTCTCTGCTACACTATTCTTCTAATTTGTTCATACTTGGCTTGACTTGTTGTCTCTTTCTATTTGTTCTTTCTTTGTCCTTCTCATTCTCTTTGATATGTGCATATTCTTCTCTCTTCACCTTTTCTCCTCTGTTCAGCTTCTGTTCCTTATCTCTGAGCTTTCTTCACACTTCACATACTGTAATTTTACCTTTCTATAGTTCAACTCATTTTTTCAGTTAGAACAGCCAACCACACACAGTCACTGCATGTTTATTTTATGCACTACAACACCTTCAGTTACCCCTCAAATCCATAGAAAAATGCTTCAACAACTGAAACGCCAACCATCCAAGCACCATGATTCGGTTATGATAATTGAATCGTAACTGAACAATTAATCGTGAAGAGCAACAATAGCCCTTCGATCAGATTTCCAGGTATCCAACACCATTGGATTACAAGCACAGGGTCTCGTGTTGATTTCGCCATTTCGCATTTCAGTATTTCGGCATTTCGACATTCCTTGTGATGATATATCTTGATGCTCCATGTCGTGATCCCCGAAAATCTGAAAAAGGAGCTTAGCTCGACTAGCTCCTTCCCTTCTTGTGACCACTAGTGGTGACCAGAGGCTGCACCAAAAGGGGTTTCACAATTTCGCATTTCGACATTTCGTGATTTGGCATATCGCAAGTTCAAGAGGTTAAGGAACATCGTTCCTTTGAATTTCCAGTCAGCGAAATGATGATATTTCGCCACATTTCCTATGGACCCAACAATCCAAATCTTATCGTGATTTCGAAAATTCATGGGCCTTCATCATGTTTGATCAACGGTCCAGATCAATCCTCGATCCAACAGCTAGGATTATTTTGCGATTTCGCATATCGCGAGTTTGAGAGGTTAGGGCACTCCTTCCTTTGACCTCTCAGTCAGTGAAATGTTGATCTATAACCACGTGTCCTTCCTGAAGATGGACGGTCCTCCTGCTTTCGGGATTTCGGGGTTCGCTACTTCAAAGGTTAAAGTTCCTTTGATCTTTGATTTCTCGATCTGCGAGACTCCGAAATGGAGTGTTTTGGGATTTCGACATTTCACATTTCGCAACTTCAGGACTCCTATGATGAAGAGTCTCGACTATTGACTCCTCCAACTCCTGGTATCCGAAACTCTGAAATGGAGATTAAGTCGTGGTTTGATGTGCTTGTTTCAGGATTTCGGCATTTCGCATTTCGCAACTTCAGGACTCCTGTGATGAAGAGTCTTGACTCTTGACTCCTCCAACTCTCGGTATCTGAAACTCTGAAATGGAGATTAAGTCGTGGTTTGATGTTCCTGTTTTGGGATTTCGGCATTTCTCATTTCGCAAATTTGGGACTCCTATGATGAATATTCTTGACTTTTGACTCCTCCAACTCCTGGTATCCGAAACTCCAAAATGGAGTTTATGCTTCTGATCTTTCCATGTGATCATCGTTGCACTGCTGGTCTTGACACTTTCTCTTGTTCCTCATCATCGAGCTGAGCTTGCCATCAATGACAAACAAATACTCAACCTTATATCTACCCATAATAAATATGCCAACATATGCTTCTCTAGAGGTGGGTTTATATTTACCTATCCTCATTTCATAGGCAGTCAAAGTTCCTAGGAGTTGGTCAATAGACAAATATTTTGGATCATTAAGTTCTTCTATAGGAGAGACCTTTGGGTTGAACCTATCTGGCAGAGATCTCAAAATTTTCTGAGCTAAAGAGACATCCTCAATTTTTTCACCAAGTCCTATAATTGCATTTACTTGTTCTTCAACTCTCAAAAAGTACTTCCCAAAAATTTCATCCTCTTTCATATTTAGTTGTTCAAATTGTAATATTTAGGTTTGAAGCTTGGCATCCTTTACCTTACCATTACCTTCATAACTACTAATGAGTTTGTCCCACATTTCTTTGGCATATTCTAAGTGCATAACTTTTACAAATTATGTTTCTGTAAGACCACTCAGAATAACATTCATAGCCTTAACGTTGAAGTTGAATTCTAGCTTGTCATCCTTAGAAGCTAGTACAACTCATTTTACATAACCAATATCCACCACATCTCAGACACTTGCACCTAGGGCCGTTATGGAGGTTCTCATACTCACTTTCCAGAAGGCGAAGTTTGTTCCATTGAACAGGGGGGCCTTATTGGTTGAAGTTCCTTCATGGATAGTCATGTTTAAGCTATAGGATCTACCCTTATATAAAAGGAACCAATTTTGATACCAATTGTTGGACAAATGAGAGGGGGGATGAATCAGTTGTTACTAAGCTTAAACAATTATGCCCATTTTAAACTCTTTAGAGAACACTCAATGACGATCACAATAAAGTAGGGAAGTAAGAAATAGAATATTCAACATGAATCACACACATGAAATATACAAAGACAGATATTTCCTGAGGAAACCCATAAAGGAGAAAACCTCTTCTTCTTGATATGATAAGTAATCTTTATTTTCTGTACATTATCATTATTATTAGCTCCAACTCTTCTTGAGTCTACGACCTTTGTTTTACAAGCAAGAACTTTCTAAGAGCACCAAATCTCTGGTTTCTCTAACACCCACTAGAAGGAAGCACCAACTCTCTGAGTGTTCCAGGACCAACTAGATGGAAGCACCAACTTCCAGTCACACAGGCACCAACCTGTATAACAGAGAAAAATAGTTCTCCCTTACACCACCCTACCACCCTGGTTTTTTTGGCTGCAACCAGATGGAAGCTCCAACTCCCTGTGTTCAAGAACCCACTTGAAACTCTAATGACATCAGTCCTCCCTAGCACCTCCATACCACCCTGAAATATAAATATTTTCTTTTCTTGAATTTATCACAGCGATACAACATTTATCTATGGCTTACCAGTCTCACCATTGTTCTGCTACACTGCTCTACTATGCCTGCATCAGTGTCTCTCTGCTCGCATCACCTGCACTTTCTACTCTTCTTCATTTTATGCACTGTGTGCCATCTTCTTCTATGCACTATGCCTCTGCATTCTCTTCACTGCGTCATTGTTCTTCCCTGCAAGTTATTCACTGCATCTCTTCCTCACAACTGCATAGCTAACCAACAAATGCCCATAACTACTCTATCCTGCATACTTTCTCACGTTGAGTCCACTACCCTATCATCATTGCAACTCCTTGTCATATCTAGTGGTTATCACCATGTGTTCATCATCGGTGAGAGTTAGGCTGAGATTCCTTAGCTTCTCTAGCAGTCGAAACTCTTTGTCTTCTTTGTCAGTTACAACCAGTCAATTATGGCTTCTTTGGCTTCCAAGCCCCTTCCTTCACGTGATCACTGGTAGTGACCATATGCTTGGGCTTAAAGATCGCTTGAGTGCTTATCAATTCAACGAGCACGATTAATTCTCCTGAAATGGACGACTATCGTAACTTCGACACTTTTCCCTTCAGAACTTTTGGGTTTCAAACCTTTTGAAACTTTCGAATCAGAATTCTCGAATAGATTGGACGGTTCATATTATATATCGAAACCAGATCAATGGTTAGTGTTAATCCTTACAGTCATCCTTCATTTCTTAATCCAACGACCATGACATAATCAAGCAATGAGATGTATGGCCACCTTTTACTTCGTGACTTTGTCTATTATGCTTATGTTATCCTTCCACTGTATTTTTATCAATGGTTGATAGTACACCTGACATCAAATCGAAGGTCGATATCTCCTTTGGGTCTTCGGACTTCGGAGATTTTGAGTCTCAACCCTTTCTTTCCCCCCTATGTCAATATTCCAGAGCTGACAAGCCTCTAATGCATGTCCCTCTTGGATTAACATTCGAGATCTCGTCGGGTCTCTGGACTTCAGAGATTTCAAATCTCAACCCATTCTTTCATCCGGAGTGATCACCTGCTAATTCAGTCACAAGATGATGGAGACGTGTTACTGTTGGTTAACATTTTCACTTACACTATCCTTCCACTATAGTAGATCAACGGATGAGACTGCTCCCGAAGTGATCTTCATATTGGACGTCTCGTGTCCACTTCGAGTCTTCGACATTCGAGACTTCAGTTTTTTGGGTGAGTGTTGGTGGTAAAAATCTCAAAGAAAAACTCCCGGAGTGATGTAACTCTTGCGTCACTTGATGACGTGTCACGTGACGAGTAGTTTCCATGTGTCACTCTGATTCATGATTTTCACATACCTAAAATGTTGATTTCAACTTGACACTTGTCATTCTTTGACTGTGCCATGTGTCCTTGATCTAATGGTCAAGATAGTATCTTAGATCGATGACTAAGAGTTCCTTTGGACCTTCATCCTTTTGGACTTCGAGACTTTTCAAATTTCTTGGTGGTGAAACTCCTGAAGAAATTCTCCAAGAGTGACGTAACTTGCTTACGTCACTTGTTGACATGGCATGAGCCAATTTCCTCTTGACACTTTTCATCACCTGATTATGTCATGTGTATTTGCTAATGTGGTCTACTGACATGGTCTACCGATGTGGTATTCTGACGAGGTCTACCACTATGCCCTTTTGTTGATGTGGTCTACTGAACAACATCCCTGAACCAACGGTCGTCATTTGTCCTCCAAATCCGATGGTCCTTATTCATTTCAGATTTTTGGGCTTCAGATATTTCATATCTCAAACATTCCAGAGCATAACCTCCTTGCGACCTTAAACCCGAACTAAATGTTGTTCGTCGATTAGGATCTTAGATCGACAACTTGATCTATCAACGTTGCATCTCTTCTACCTTATCCTATCCTTCCACTTGAAAATGATTTGACGGCTGATGGGAATTCACATAATTGAATTCTCAAACATTTTTCTTGCTTATCATGTCCTTCCACTCAAAAGTGATCCAACGGTTTTGAAGTTTCTTAAAACAGGTCCACGATCAAGATTGTTTGCGTGACCAAAATTGGCAAGTGTTTTAACTCTCTCCCAACTCCGCAATGGGAAGAAGTGCGTTATTGGTGAGTTAACCACAATCGTTTCTATTCAAAGATATAAGACTGGATGGTCTTGACTAATTGTAGGATGGGAATAAGTGCCATGTTTAATTCTCCTTTCAATCTCCGCAATTCATCCCATACATAGATTTGGCGATTGCGCATTCGAAGGACATGATTTAATCTAACTTAAACTCATTGTTTGTTGGATCAACTGCAATCATAGATATTTTAAGCTATGAGATCTGACGATCTAGATAGATTTCGGGATTGTAACTGGTGAGTATTTTAATTTGGATTTCACTCCCCGTAATTCATCCCTGCCATTAATCTGGCTTGCATATCCGACGGTCTTCATTTGATCTGGATTTTATCATGCCATCTCTTCTGAGATTTAATCTCCAATCAATTTTGTACAGTGCATTCCTTTTTGAGCTATGATCTCTTCTTGATGTTCGCTACTTGTCCTGAGCTTACGCTTCCTTCTTCTCCACCTTTTGTTCTTTCAATCAATGACAAGCACATTATTTCCTGCAAAACATGCCAACAACCCCTCGACCAAGAACGTTTATATGTTGAAGGGTGACGCTCACATAGCAACTAGGGAACACGATTACGGAATGCCAAACACTATTGAAAAGGGTAAAGAAGATGAAAACCCATCAATTCCTCTCCAGATTGAGAAGATGATGGTCGAAACAATGGCATGCATCCCGAAAGGGGTGTTCAAGAAAGCTTCACATAATCCGAATGTGAGGGCTGCCCAAAAATACTCTGTGGTGTAGGATTTTTCACAAAACCCTTGTGCGATGTCTTCTTTGGAGGTCCTCCAGAGCTTCCCTTCGCAGAGAAAGGCCTTGTTCACTGCCTTAGGATCTGTTGAGACCTATAATCCGAGAACAATCATGCTTGATATGACCGACTTGAAACCTCATCTCCCATACCATGTTGTGTTTTAGATAGTAGTGGCTCACCCCATAGAATATTTTACTCAGAACATTCTCCACACAGTGGTTGATGAGGGTGCCTCGACATGCATGATGTCATTGGTGTGTTGGAAGGCCAATATGCCAACCCTTTTTGTCTCTATCACCTACGCTACTTACTTCTTTTGATGGTCATTATTTTAGACCACATGGAATCATCCCTTCTTTCCCCGTGCATTTGGGAGGGAAGACCGTGTGCGTCAAATTCGAAGTGATCGATGCACCTCTCGACTACAACCTGTTGTTAGGAAGGAGTTGGATATATGCCATGCATGCAGTGGTTGGCACAGTTTTTCGTCTCTTGCTATTTCCACACTAGGGTCGAATTGTAACCATTGATCAATTGTCCTTCTCCCAGCCTGACCCTTCATCAAGGGAATCCATGGTCCCAATGATTGATAACCCACAACCCGGTGTCATCAATGTGGGGGTTGGTTTGTGCCCACCGTTGATGGGTACTTTCAATTACCTACCTCCTTCTAGAAATGTCAAGATGATATCAGTTGTCCCCGACCATCCTAAGGCTTAAATATTTCAAGTGTCGTCATTTTGTATGACTTACTTTACTGATCTATGGGAATCAAGGGATAGAGAATCCTAGGATGTCCATGCCCTTGTCCGTGGCAAAAGTTGCATACAGTATTGTCTAACAAGCTTCAACCGACCCTGATCTGACTCCTGCACCGGAGTTAGATCCAGTTCTCGAGCCTATTTGGGCTCAAGATTCCTTTTCCACTACCATTTATTTAGACTTGGTATTTACCTCTCACAAGGTGATTATAGAGGCATTGACTGGTCCAGATAGACCCCTGGATGATCTCCATCACATATCTTATTTCCTCCCAGAGTTAAGAATAATAGAGGCAAGAGAATTTGTGTTGACTATGAGTGGAGATAGTTCTTGTCCTATTAATCCTCTGGCTATGCATGTAGTTTACGCCGAGGGTAATATAGAAACCATCATTGAAATGATACCTATTGACATCTCCAGAACCCCTGGCATTGTGGAAAATGTCTTCGTCGGAGTAGACTACTCCCCCGAGGATATTCAGATCTATACATATTTATTTAAGGAATTCCGTGACGTTTTTGCCTGGTCTTATGAGGAAATGCCAGGAATTGATCCAAGAATCGTTGAACATGAAATAACGACTTATCTTTACGCCATTCCGGTCCGACAGAATCTTCATCCGGTGAATCCTCGAAAAGAAGAAACTATTAAGGCTAAAATAGAGAAACTCCGTTAAGTTGACTCAATGAGTGTCAACTCCCATTCTGGTCAACAAAAAGAAGGGAATGATTCATGTATGTATGGACCTCCATGATTTGAACAAGGCCTGTCGAAAGGATAATTTCCCCACCCCGTTCATTGACCAGATTGTCGATGAGTGTGCAAGATGTGAGATATTTTCTTTCATGGATGGTTTTTCGGGATACAATCAGATACACATTAAGCCCGAAGACCAGCATAAAACATATTTTATCTTTCCATGGGGTACATTTTCTTATCGGAAGATGCCTTTTGTCCTGAAGAATGCTGGAGCCACTTTTCAGCGGGCCATGTCTTTTTCTTTCCAAGACCTAAGACACATAGCGAGGCTTATCTCGATGATTTATCATCACGATCTCGTAAGAGAGCTAATCATACCATGCAGATCTGACTAATATTTGAGCGATGTCGCTACTATCAGATTCACTTGAATCCAAACAAGTGCAATTTCTATGTGACGTCAGGTCATCTACTAGGTTTCATAGTTTCAAAAACAAGGATCATGGTTGATCCTCTAAAGGTTGAGGCAATAGTTCAGTTTCGTCCCTAATGCACAGTCCCTCAGTTTCAAATATTACAGGGTAAAGTGAACTTTCTTCAATGTTTTATCGCAAACTATGTCGAGATCACTAACGGGTTCATTCATTTATTGAAGAAGGGAGTCCCTTTCTATTGGGACGAAGTCACTCAATGCTCTTTCGAAGCATTGAAACATGCCCTCTTGTCTACCCCTCTGCTATGGCCTCCTAATTATAATAAACATTTCTTATTGTACTTGGTTGCCGCAGAGTTGACCATCAGTATGGTATTGGTTCAAGAGGATGATCTGATTGAAGAGCATGTGATTTATTACCTGAACCGAGGCCTAGTTGGACCATAACTCAACTACTCCCATGTTGAGAAGCTTGTGTTGTCAACAATGCATGTTGTCGAGAGGTTCCATCATTATATTCTACTTCGTAAGACCACCATCATTGTCATTGTGAATCCATTTCAATATGTGTTGACATGATGTGTCATCAGTGGAAAGATTAGTAGATGGATCGTTATCCTCCAGGAATTTGACTTGGATTTTTTTTCCGCGAAATCCAAAAAGTCACTGGTCTTTCAAGAACTTATCTTAGAACTTATGGTCAAATTAGGTGATGTTACGCCTGAATAATTGTCGATTAAAGGAGATTTTTTTTCTGATTTCATCTTCGGACCCCTGGTATGGAGATATACTAGTCTATCTCCAGACTTTGAAGTGCCCCGCCTCTGCTTCTCATGATGAGCGTCGACGTATACGCAATCAGGAAAAATACTATCTCATACTTGATGACACTTTGTATCGTCGAGGTGTAGATTTCATCCTTTCCTGGTGCATCACTCATGAAGAAGCGAAACTCGTTCTTATCAACTGCCACAATGGAGCATGTGGTGGTCATTTTTTTGGGTTGGCAACAACCCAAAATATTCTACAATTTGGTTACTTTTGGCCAACGTTAATCAAATATTGCGTTGAATCGATCAAGAAGTGCCACCCATGTCAGATATTCTCTCAGAAGATGAGGGAAAACCCCGCTCCCATGTTTCCCATCATTACTGTTGGTTCTTTCACCAAGTGGGGGATTGATTTCACTACATGCCACCCGACCTCATCCAGGGGGCATCGATATATCATCGTAGCAGTAGACTACTTCAAAAATTGGGTCAAAGCTATGCCAACGTTCAATAATGATGGCAAGACAACAACTCTCTTTATTTTCAATCAAATAATAGCAAGGTTCAACATCCCGAAGGAGATTGTCACTGACCATGGAAATCACTTTTAGAATAAAATGATGTTCAAGTTAACATCAAAGATTGGGTTGAGGAAAGAGAATTCATCAGCCTACTTGTAACACCCCGAGTTTCGAACCCCCATTTTAAATAATGTATTGTTACAATGATGAGAGGCCTGCGTGCCCAAACAATTATTAAAGGGCCAGTATGCCCATGAAATGTAATTTTTTGATAATTATTATAATAAACATCTCGCTGGCTTCTAGATGGACAAGGACTAGAGTTATAGGGGAATATGATTCCACAATAGAGGGGGCTTGAGGGGACAAATGTTTATTCCTATGTTAATTACCCTTTTTTCCAAAGGGAGGGGATCAGTTACGTGAGCTTCTTAGGGAAGGCCAGGAGATTCTTGATTCCCCAAGAAAATACTTAAACTCATCCCTGGTCTGATTGTGGGGTTGGGCATTGGCCCATCTGCTCCTTCATTCCTGCTTTGTACCATTATTTCCCTCACGCCCTTTCATGCACCCACTTACCCATTCAATGATCCATCCCCACCTGTGTCTTGGTTGGGTAAAGGGAAAGGAACTACTAAATATTAGTCGTTGGATAGTTGGATGTAATGGTTGTTGGTTCAATCCAACCATGACTTGGGGCCTGTATGTCTGAGATGCATTGGCATGTCACAACTGCGAGTCCTGAGAGTTCCAACATTGATATTCTGGACCAACTGTACTGGAGGCCCTGGATAAAGGCAAAGGACTATCTGAGAGACTGCATGGAAGAGAAAGGTGGAGGTCCATTCTCTCGGGTGGTACATGCTAGGTAGAAGAGAGTTGGGTACTTGGATTGTTGTGGGTGATGGGAAACCTATGAGATCTTGAGAGATGACTGGTTTGGGAACCCAAGTACACTCTGGAACTGTCCTTGTGGATTCATATCCCTAGCTCGGGGGTGACACTACTGTTGATATTTGGAGCAGGGGTGTCTACGGTTCAGTGGAATGTCCTTAGTATGCAACTAGTTGGTGTCACCTTTTTATAAATACAAGTTCTCTTTGTTGTGATATTATTATCTGTGTATGAATGTATTCCACTCTGTATTTTAATTACAATTTAACTAAATCTTATATTATGCATGCTTGTTGGATATTATTGTGCATGTCATTAAATATTTTATCTTATGCATCCTTATTAATGAAAGAAGGTACCTGTAAGAGTACAAAGTCCAATGGTGGGCTTGAAGGTAGCATACCCTAGCCTATGGGTGGTTGGGGATGTTACAGATTGGTATCAGAGCTTCTGGTTGAAACATTGGGCCGGTATGGGTCGGGTCTATTGGTCAGAGTCTCATGGTCGAGATTGAACTCTGACCACGAAGTTGAAAATCTCAGGAGGAATGGCGTTGCAGAATCTACGCAGGAGTTAGATCGTCATAGATCCGTTGTAAGGGTTTTGAAGGATCATGACCATCCCCCTTCGAATTTGAGAGCGATCGCCATTGTAGGATCAGGAGAGATCAGGGATCGTTGGATCGAAGTACAGGTGAACAGGGGTCTCTTGATGAAAAGGAAGCAAGGGTTAAGGTCCCAACCATCGGATCCTATTGGAGAGAGAGATCAATGGATAGGAGGCATTGCGAGGAACTAATTTGCACAAGAGATAATTACCCAAGGTGGTCCTGCAATCCAAACCATGGTTTCACCAAGGGGTTACATGTCAGAATTAGGAGAAGTTGAGAATTGATATTTCTGGACCCCGAAGATCCGAAGTGAATCGCAGTCATCCGATCCAGAAGGACACGTGGCATAAATCCACGTACTTTGGGGAAAAATGAAGTTTGAGGTTTGAGATTTCTGAAATCTGAAGACCTGAAGAAATCGTAGTCGTCGATCCATGGGAGACACGCGTCAGTAGATTGCAAGCTTTGGATAAGAACATTTCGAAAAAAAGTTGAGGTTTGAGTCTTCTGAAGTCTGAAGGCCCGAAGGAATTGCAGTCATTGATCCTTGTAGTGGTAACCTCTGAAATCTCGAAGTCCAGGGTTAGTATGGGTCGTCCAATAAGGGAGACACATGGCAGCAATTTGGCCAGTTTGGGAATTTGGAGTTTGGGAGAATTGGAAGTGTGCTAGTGTGGAAACTCCCGAAGTCCCAAATCCTGAAGAGCTGAAGTGGTGGGGCACGATGATGTCACTAGGAGGTGATGTGGACCCTAGAAATTTTTTAAGTGACGTGTCTTATGGACATCATTGGGGATGATTTGGACACATGGGATGTGAGCCATGTGTCAGTAAATTTTGAGCATGCATATGATTGATGTGCTAGGTAGGACATGACACGTGTCACTCGCCTGATTGGACCACGTGGCCACTTCTAGTATTTTTCAACGTGGTGACATATCGTGCACTCCAGAGACTAGGCACTCCAGAGGGGAAAGATGTGATAGGTTGTGCTGGGTCGAAAACTCCCAAAGGCCAGAGTACATAATGACCATTTATTCCATAAGACACACGTCGAAGGATCGTCGACTTTGGGTGAAAGCACTTCGGGAGAAAGTTCAGGAGGAAAGTTTGAAACTTCTGAAGCCTAAAGAGCTGAAGCGATTCACAGTCGTTGATCTATGGGAGGACACTCGTCGGTAGATCATGAATTCTGGTTAAAATCATTCTAGGAGGAGGCAAGCGAGGAAAGTTGAGACTCCTGAAGAGAGGAGTCCCGAAGTGAATCTCGATCGTTGATCGTGAAAGAGGATGAGGGCCATTGATTCCATCCTGGCTAAAAGTTTCAAAGTCCTAAAGCTCTGGACAAGAACTTTTTCAGCTAAGCATAGGGTCATGGTCGTTCTCATATGAAGATTTAGAGCTGAGGGAAGGAGGGCTAAGGGCCGAATTGGTTTTCTTCGAGACATAAAAGTGATAAGGAAGGATTTAGCCACAGTTTCTAGTCATGGTCACCTGGGAAGGTGGTTTGAAGGAAGTGCCTGCGCAGGATGAAAATCTTTGTCAGCCAAGGATAACATGACACTGTTATTTTTGGAGAATGGGATATGATCTCCATGAACAAAAAAAGAAAAAGAGACCTGTAGCATGGTTTGACAATTTTGTTATCATATGTGTAATTATAAGAATATGGTCACTTGCACATTTTGCAGAATTAAGGGTCTTAAGCACATAAGCTCAGGATGTGTATTTAGGAAATGGAAGAAGGAAAGGGATCCTCCATTCACGATAAGGAGGTTGAAGGCCAAAATACCAGAGTTGGTAATGCAAAGACAGAGTCCAATGGACGCAGGGGACAAGGAGAATAGGAAATGTTAATAGAAACGGTAAGAAGCCTGAAGATGGAAGTGCAGAGCTACAAAGTAGACAATGAGAGATTGATGAGAGAGAAAAGTCAAATAAATGCTTGAGTGTTTCAGAGCTTAAATCAGTTGCAGAGACAAACGAAGTAGGGATCAAACTCAAGAAAATAGGAAGAAGGCATGTGCCATGAAAGAAGGAATGATCGTGGAAGAGATGGTTATTCCATAAGTGTTGGAAGAGCTCATGGACACCACTCACCTCCTTAGAAAGAAATTTCTATGCAGCGATTGATACCGAAAGAAGTCCAGAGGTGTCTCCTGTCAGACACCAAAGAAGGAAAGAAGAGGTAGATATTTTGCAAGGAGATATGAGGAAGCTCAAGCTGTTGGACACACCTACCACACTTAGAGGGGGGGGTGAATGAGTGTGGGGATCTTTTTCCCAAAACTTCCCTCTTACACAAAAACTCCTTAGTTAACATTCAACATTTTCTCATTACTCATTTTTGTCATTTATAATTAGTTAGATGTG
>SNQJ01S0027516.1:157439-171373 GCA_010110895.2 Picea sitchensis | reverse complement strand
TAGTACACTCATCACTTCACTTTATTATTTACCTTTTAAAATCCCTTAAACCACTTTGACTACTTTGACCTTTTGGGGCTTCTAGATGACATGTGAGGGTCCTCCAATTTCGTAAGGCCATAACTCTCAAACCATGAGGAGTTATGTGACGTTACACATACCACCAGAAATGGCATGACATGTACTATTCATATAGAATAGTATTGTCTAAAAATATATCATAACTCATACCGTTATCCATCAAACAAACTTGGGTCCATTACCCAAACCTGGGGTCTCCAACTTCTCATGGCCATAAATATCTAACCGTGAGGAGTTATGTGACGTTCTACATACCACAGGAAATGGAATGACAAGAACTATATATCTAGGATAGTTTTACCAAATATTTCCTTGATATTCATCTCCTTATTCTACATACAAGCATGGTTCCTCTAACCATTCTTCTAGGATAACTCAATCTGCAAAGCGTCTTCCCGTGAGGGATTTCACCATAAGGGGACCACTTTGGAGTTCATCCATTTTTGCATCTTATCAATCATGATAAGACAATAATGAGAGCATGGGTCCTCCAACCATTCTTCTAGGATAACTCAATCCTCAAAGTGTCTTCTCGTGAGGGCTTTCACCATAAGGGGACCACTTTGGAGTTCATCCATTTGTGCACCTTATCAATCATGATAAGAAAATAATGAGACATCTATACATTTTTCCAAAAATTCTTCATATACCAATGAAACCACATTGATCCATATTCATCATGTATCAATGACAACTCATTGATCCATATTCATCATATCAATGACAACTCATTGATCCATCTTCATCTATGCACTCTCATCAAGGAAAATACATATTATATTACATCAATCATCAATCAATCAATCAATCATTTGAAATCAATCAATCACTTGACATCAATCAATGACATCAATCAATCAAACCATTGGCATTAATGAAAACATGATCCAACACAAGACACCTTCTTTTGGGGGTGAAAGAGAAAGGGAAGATGATGTTGAAGCATGGTTGCTTGGGCTCAGGAGATATTTTCAGTTGCATAACTATTCATCAAATCTGGAAGCTAGGATTGCCACCTACCATTTACATGGGAAAGTTTCAATGTGGTGGGACCAACTGAAGTGAGTGGAACATGTTAATGAAAGTAGGATCACTTGGTAACAGTTCAATAAGTACTTCCAAAAGGAGTACCTCTAAGAGAATTTCTATGACAAGAAAATTCAGGAGTTCTTTGAACTCAGATTGGGAATCGTGACTATGGCAGAATACGAGAATAAGTTCTTGGGATTGTTAAATATGTCAGGTTCATTGGTGATGAGAAAGTGAAAATACATATATTTCTAAGTGGACTGACAACCTTTTATAAGGAAAAAATCGAGTATGATGAACCCAAGACCTTGAATGAGGCCATCAGGAAGGCTAAATACCTATATGAGCAAGGCCAGGGAAGATAATCCCTGCAAAAATCTTGGAAGGAAAAGAAGAATGCGAAGTATGATTAGAGGAGGAAAGGATTCAAACCTCCGTTCAATAGGAATGAGCCTAAAATAAATCATCAAGATCAGTATGCTAAGGGGTATTCCAAGAAGGAAGATTCCTTGGGAAAAAGGGGAAGACCACCAATCCAATGTTGGGGATGCAAGGAAGATGACATGTCCAAGTATTTCCCACACAAAAAGGACAAAGTGAAGATTGTGCATAAAATCCAAGAGGCTACGAAAGTTGAAGATATGGGAAGAATCTATGCAGCTTTAAATGACTGACAAGAAGAGTACCAGTGCAATATGATCAAGGTGGAAGGTAAGATCATAAATCAGCTTGTTGCTATTTTGATTGATTCAGGAGAAAGTCATTACTACATTGATCCTAAGATAGTGGATAGATTACATTTGGAGAAAAGTAAACCTGGAAAAGCAAGTTTGTTTGAGTTAGCCACTGGAACCAAAATAAGAATCCATGATATGGTCAAAAGTTGTTCCATAAGTCTTAATGGTGTGAATACTAGTATGGATCTAAAAATCATACCATTGGGGTCTTATGATATTCTGATTGGAATGGATTGGTGGGACAAGCATCATGTTGTCCTAGATTGTCATAACAAGACATTTACATGTCTTGATGGAAATGGAAAACAGAGCACTGTGAAAGGAGTTCCAAGACCCATCTCTATAAGGGAGATTTCAGCCTTACAGCTGAAAAGATGTTTTAGGAAAGGATGTCAACTGTATGCAACTCATGTGAAAGAGACAGATAATACAAAGGGGAAAAGCCTTGAAGATTTCTTGGTGCTATAGGAATCTGAAGATGTATTCCAAGAAATACTAGGATTGACACCAAGGAGGGAGATATATTTCTCAATTGATTTAGTGCCAGGAGTTGCCCCAGTGTCAAAAAAACCTTACAGAATGAGCACACCAGAGTTAATATAATAACAATTGCAGTTGGAGGAATTGTTGAAGAAAGGGTACATATATCCAAGTCTTTCACCTTGGGGAGCACCAGTACTTTTTGTCAAAAAGAAGGATGGAACCTTGAGGCTGTGTATTGACTTCTGCCAGCTGAACAAGTACAGTATAAATAACAAGTATCCTCTACCCCGAATTGGTGACCTCTTTGATCAGCTAAGAGGAGCAAAGATATTTTCAAAAATTGACCTGAGAGCGGGATACCATCAAGTAATAATCAAGGAAGAAGACACTCATAAGACAACCTTTAGGACCAGGTATGGGAATTATGAATTTGTAGTGGTGCCATTTGTACTGACCAATGCACCAACTGTCTTCATGTTCTTAATGAATGACATATTCAAAAATTATTTGGATAAGTTTGTCATAGTATTCCTAGATGAGATACTTATATATTTTAAGTCTGAAGAGGACCATGAACATCACTTAGGACTGGTGTTGCAAGTACTAAGAAAACATCAGTTGTATGCCAAGTTGAGTAAGTGTTATTTTTATCAAAAGAAGATCCATTACTTGGGACACATTATTTCAGAGCAGGGCATATCAGTAGATCCAGAGAAGATCGAAGCCATTAGAGTATGTCCAATACCCATAAATGTGTCATATGTCAGATCATTTATGGGATTAGCTAGCTACTAAAAAAGGTTCATAGTAGGGTTCTCTAAGATTTCTCATCCAATCACTTCTTTGCAAAATAAGGGAACTAAATTCGAATGGACACTCAAGTGTGAAAAGAATTTTAATATGTTGAAGGAATTACTTACTAGTGCACCTGTGTTAAAGATTGTTGACCCAAATGAAATTTTTTTGGTATGTACAGACGCATGTAAGGAAGGAATTGGGGGAGTCCTCACCCAAAATGTACATGTCATTGGATATGATTCCAGAAAGCTTAAGGAACATGAGAGGAGCTATGCCACCCACGACTTGGAAATTGATGCCATTGTCCAAGCCTTGAGGATGTGGAGGCATTACCTCATGGGGAAGAAATTTGAATTAAGGATAGACCACATTGGCTTGAATTATATTTTTGAACAACCGACCTTGAATGCCAGGAAAACAAGATGGTTGTAACTTTTAAGTGAATATGACCTCGATATCAAGCATATCAAAGGAAAGGAGAATAAAGTTGTTGATGCACTTAGTAGAAGAGTGCATCTCATGCATGATACTGTTGTTAGTATGCATTAGTCAGACTTGAAGAGAAAAATTGTTATTGTTACATATCAGTATTACCTACAGGTAAAGGAAAACTTACAGCAAGGAAATGTACATCAGAAAATAGAGTGTGAGATAAAGGAAGACAGATTACTCATGCATAAAAATAGAATCTATGTTCCTAGTTCCAGAGAACTGAGGAATTTAGTACTGAAGGAAATGCATGATGTTCCTTATGTTGGTCATCCTGGCTACTGGAAAACAATTACAGCAGTAAGAAGCCAATTCTTTTGGCCAGGAATGCAGAAGGATGTTGTCTATTACATCGCTCGATGTATGGAATGTCAGAAGGTGAAGGTTGAGCATAGGCACCTAGCGGGTTTGTTGCAACCATTGCCAATCCCAGAGAATAAATGGGAAGTGATCACCATGGATTTCATCATGGGATTACCTAGAACGAATAACCAACATGATCCAATCATGGTGGTGGTTGAAAAATTAACAAAGGCTACTCATTTTGTTCCTGTGAAGACAATGCATACAACAACTAATATTGCAGAAATTTCCATGAAGGAAATTGCTAGGTTGCATGGGATACCTAGGACAATCGTCTCAGATAGAGATACAAAGTTTACCTCCAATTTATGGAGGGGATTGTTTAAAGGATTTGGCACAAATATAAACTTTAGCACCGCATATCATCCCTAGACAAATGGGAAAATAGATAGGGTCAATTGAATAATTGAAGACATGTTGAGAATGTATGTGATGGATAAGCCATCTAAGTGTGGAAATTACTTACACTTGGTTGATTTTGCAGATAATAATGGGTATCAAGCTTCATTGAGAATGATCCCATTTGAAGTCTTGTATGGTAGGAAATGCAATACTCAAGTGAGTTGGGACAACCCACCAGATAGAGTGGTACTTGGGTTGGAGTTGCTCAAGGACATGGAAGACCAGGTGGTTAAGATCAAGCAGAATTTAAAGGCAGCTCAGGATAGACAGAAATTTTATGCCGACAAGAACAAGACAAATAGAGAATTTAAAGTAGGGGAACATGTAATTTTGAAAGTGAAGCCTAAGAAAAGATCTTTTTAAATTGGGTAGTTGTACAAAGATGGCAACCAGATTTTGTGGTCCATTTGAAATATTGGACAAAATAGGGCCAGTTGTATGCGTGCTTGCATTGCCTACTTCCATGAATGTGCATAATGAATTTCATGTATATTTACTAAAGAAATGTGTACATGAACCTAACCATGTTATTGATTGGCATATGATTCAAGTAGAGATAGAGGGAGACTTTTAGGTTCATCCAATACAGTTATTGGACAGAAAGGTGAAAATGCTCCAGAATCAAGTTATAGAGCTAGTAAAAGTTCAGTGGACCTGCTACGGTCTTGAATATGATACCTAGGAGAATGAAGATGCCATGTGGGTAGACTACCCACAAATTTTTGAATAAATTCGATATTTTGATATCTATTTTGTATATGCACTGAGGACAGTGCCAAGATAAGGGGGAGGGGATGTAACACCCTGAGTTTCGAACCTCCATTTTAAATAATGTATTGTTACAATTATGAGAGGCCTGAATGTCCAAACAATTATTAAAGGGACAGTATTCCCAAGAAATGTAATGTTTTGATAATTATTAATAATAAACACCTTGCTGGTTGCTAGACAGAAAAGGACTAGAGTTATAGGAGGTTATGATTCCACAAGAGAGGAGGCTTGAGAAGATAAATGTTTATTCCTATGTTAATAACCCTTTTTTCCAAAGGGAGGGGATCAATTATGTGAGATTATTTGGGAAGTCCATGAGGTTCTTGATTCCCCACGAAAGAAATTAAACCCATACCTTGTCTGATTGTGGGGTTGTTCGTTGGCTCATCTCCTCCTTCACTCCTGCATTTGTACCATTCTTTCCCTCATGCCCTTTCATGCACCCACTTACTCATTCACCGATCCATCCTCACCTACATCTTGGTTGTGTAAAGGGAAAGGAACTGTTGAATATTAGCCACTGGATAGTTGGTTGTAATGGTCGTTGGTGAAATCTAGCCATGACTTAGGGCCTGCATGTCTGAGATGCGTTGGCCCGTGCCCTATTTTTCTCACAAATCTGAGTCTTGAGAGTTCCAACATTGAGATACAAATGTGTTGGAGGCCCTGGATAAAGGAGAAGGACTGCCTGAGGGACTGCGTGGTAGAGAAAGGTGGAGGTCCATTCTCTCGGGTGGTGCAGGCTGGGTAGAAGAGAGTTGGGTACTTGGATTGTTGTGGGTGTTGGGAAACCTGTGAGATCTTGAGAAATGAATGGTTTGGAAATCCAAGTACAATCTGGAACTGTCCTTGTGGATTAATATCCCTAACTTGGGGGTGACACTGTTGTTGAGATTTGGAGCAGGGGTGTCTACTGTTGGGTGGAACGTCCTTGGTCTGTAGCCAGTTGGTGTCACATTTTTATAAAGATAAGTGCTCTTTGTTGTGATATTATTATATGTGTATGAATTTATTCCGCTGTGTATTTTAATTATTGTTTAACTAAATATTAGATTATGCATGCTTGCTAGATATTGGTGTGCCTGTTGTTAAATCTTTTATCTTATGTATCCTTATTAATGAAAGAAGGTACCGGTAAGAGTACGGAGTCCAATAGTGGGCTTGAAGGTAGCATACTCCGGCCTGTGGGTGGCTAGGGATGTTGCACTACTACCCATAAGTGAATGCTCAGGTGGAAGCTATGAATAAGTCTCTCAAGACTACTCTAAAGCGAACGATCAATTCTACCAAGTCAAATTGGCATTTGATGTTGTACTCGACATTGTGGGCCTATCGAACATCTGTAAAGACTGCCACTGGTTTCTCACCTTTTCAACTCATTTACGGGTTGGAAGTAGTCTTTCCTATAGAGTGCCATATCCCATCTCTAAATTTGATAGTACAATTATTTCCAGAAACTTCACCACTTGAGGAACGCTTATTATATATTGAGAAGCTCGATGAGTAACATCGTTATGAAACCTTGGCCAACGAGGTTCACAAGCAATGAGTCAAGTGTCAGTAGTATCAGTCTGTTCATCCTCGAGTTTTCTCTGAAGGCGACCTTGTCCTAGTCTACAACCAAGATAAGGATCCCCTAGGGGCAGGAAAGTTCAAACCCTGGGACAATGACATTTGGAAAGTTCAAACCCTGGAAATTTCATTTGGTCCTTGGACAACCCGCGTACATGTAGGGCCGCCCTTTTTTAGGAGGACGCACCCCCCAAAATACTAAAAGAAATGCATGAATTAAGTATGGAAATGAAAGAGGTGTTGATTTGTTCTTATTTGGTCTAAGCAGAAGTTTGTTTCTTCCTCTAAAGCTCTTGGAATCAACTCTTTTAGAAAAGGGATTTTTTTATCTTTTTGGTTGATTCTCAATTTGCAGTGGTGAAAATGAGCTGTCAGCTTCTATTTCTAGACTTTTTTGGCCCTTTTTACCACTTTTTTGAACCCTTTTATCATTTTTTCTAGCTCAAAAATCATTTACAATGGTTCTTTAGTTTCTCATTGGATGTTACGATACACTTCACTTTTGGTTTGGAAACCTTTTTGGGAGTTGGGTCACTTTTAAAGGTCCTTTGGTAAAAGTCATTTTTTCCAACTTTTTGCATTTAAGTTAGGATTCCACCTCCACTTTCTGCATCTCATTGTCTTTTCCTCTTTTCCATAGGGTTGATCCCACCGAACTGTGGTACAGAACCATCATTGTTGTTTTAGAAGTGTCGTGGTGAGGTGGTAGATCCTACCTTTACATGGGTGCCCTAGGTAGATCCTGGTTGCATTTTTGGCGTCCATGTCATCATTAATGACTTTAGGCTCTGGAGTCCTTGTTAGTCCTATCATGATTTTGAGATTTAATCTCATATGTCTGATTTTTCATCACTCTTGGCCTCACCCTCGGGACTCCTAGAAAATGATTCTTCTTTTAATCCCTTTTCAGACTCTCTAAACATGAAAAGATTGTTGAGTGATCTTATTGTCCTGCACGCTCGCCAAACTAAAATTTGAAGGCACGTCTGTTTGGCAGTAGTTTACCCCTTTTTCGGTCTAGATGGTCAATTTGTACGAACAAAGGTATACTCTAGGAACTTTGGTTCACTAGAAGAGTATTCTCAGGTATAATTTTAACCCTTTTTCGGGCTTGAGGGACTAAATTTATGAAAAAGGAACCCCCACGGAGTCCATAGTTAAGCTCTTTTCAGACTCCCTAAAATTGAAAATATTGTTGAGTGACCTTGTTCCTTCACACTCATGAAACTGGTCCAAAATAACATCCCCTACATATTCCATAGTTAATCTCTTTTTAGACTCCTGAAAATTGAAAAGATCATCGAGTGACCTTGTTCTTTCACACTGGTTAAATTGGTTCAGAAAACATCTACTAGCATGAGTTTACCATTTTTTACATCCTATAGATTAAGGAGGAAAAAGGTACACCTCAGCAGATTCCTCTCGCCAGGAGAGTTTTCCTAAGTAGATTTTATACTTTTTCGGGCTAAGGAGACTAAATCTAGAAAAAGGCTGTGAGTCCATAGTTAAGCTCTTTTCAGACTCCTTCAAATTGAAAACATTGTCTAGTGATATTGTATTTGTCACACTTGTTAAAATGGTTTTGAATAGACGTATTTTCAATGCTATTTTATACCTTTTTCAAACCGACCAGACTACCTTCGAAAAAGGTACCCCAGTGGAGTCTTCTTTTACGATTTTTCAGACTCTCTAAACGTGAAAAAAAACCGAGCTTACCTTCTTTGGGCTCGTGAAAAATACATTGAAGTGGGTTTCATCGTGTCTTCCTAATCACATTTGCACCTTTTCATATTTGGCCTAATGTCGGCTCCATGTTTCTCTCAACTGAACCTTTGAAACATGTTTTATATGCAAGCCTTGTAGCACTTTGCCTCTGCGACCTGACACCTTGAACCATGGAGGAATTTTCACTGAGTGTCCTTTTCCTGCACATCTCTCCTTGATATGAGAATTACTGTGTTCCTTGTTCTTGGAAATAGTATGCTTGCGACACTCGTTCCTCCTTTGTAACGTAGCATTATTTTATTCTTTTTCAAGATCTTCAAAATATTGAAAAAGACAAAAAAAAAAAAATACCCCAAAAAGAGGATGGGAAAATTATTTTATTTTTATGGCAGCACAATGATTCGCCCTTGGACAAAGAACATCCTTTCATTTGTTGTCAATATTTGGTTTTTAATATGACCTTAGGAATATTTTCTCGCTACATAGAGTTGTGTCCTCCTCTGTTTGGTTATCCTTCCAAACACACAGAGATTTTGCGTTGCCTCCTACATCGTAAACTTATATCAATGCCATGCTTCCTGAGTCAGATCATCGATCATGCCATTGTCCAAGGAATTTTTAACAAACCTAAGTCATCCTTTATGCAGGTTTTCTCTTATCCTCATGCCCGACCATCCCAAAAGTCCAATCAAGTCCTTGTTCGAAATCATTGAAGTTCTCTACCTGGTCATCGAGATCCTTTTTTATGTTCTTGACGAGCCATCGAAGAACTCTGGGTAGTGAAGTCGTACACTCACATGACACTCCTACCCAAGTTTTGAAGATATTGAAGTTGTTTCATGAGCTCTAAAGGCCTCATCGCCAGCCATCAGGCGTCACTGGCTTCTTGAAGATAGATACTTTACATGTATATCTTGGATTTTGAGATGTAGATCCACTATGTATTGCTCACAGCTACACTTTATATAGTTATATGAAATGGATATGTAGTTTATTTGATTTTAATCCATGATTTATTTCATCTAGGTATGCCCACCTCAGTGAGACAATTGTTATTTTTGCAAATGGCACCTCCCGAACTCTAGTCCCGGGCTCACTCGCTTCGTACGTTGGTGAATATTTTGTAATGTATTTGAGCCATAAGATGCTCTTCGGAACTCACACATTAGGGGGAATCTATTATAACCCTAAATTTCTCCATACAAGCATACCTGGCATTTGGCCCTCTTACTTGCTATTTTTGTTAAGCCATCACTGAGCAACTCTTCTTAAAAACACTATTTTTGAAGATGTACGCGCCATGCACCACTACTGTCCACATACACATGCTTTATGAACCACTACATCTCGCGTACGTACTCTAGTTTCACCATTACATCCCGCATATACGCACAAAAGTTGCAAAAATAAAAAAAGTTGCAATGAATTCGTTGAGATTATGGGCTATTGGGTAGTTTTCCAATTGTCCCACTGCTTATACCCTATCACCCAACCGAATAACCATAATTTGGTGATATAAAAGGAGGTATTGGGGTCTCATTCCCAATCCAAGACTAAGAACAGTGAAACTCTTCCCATTTCACATCCCCTCCTTGTCCCAAGAATTTGCATCCACCTTGTGAGATTTGCATCAAAATTTCCCATTCTAACCCTTTTTCCTCCATCATAAGCCTATGCCATTTCCCTACAAGAAGTGTGAGAGGAGAAAGATACAAGGAAGCGCAGTTGGATCTTGGTGAAGAGGAGCCCGAACCAGGTTCATGGAGCAGTCACCGATCTTATTGTAAGTAAACATTGTGATATCAATAAAAGAAATACTTTTTCTGTCCCGAAATATGATGTGTCAAATATCTATGTTTGATTTATGTTTCATACTAACATCTAACCCATGATTTATATATGAGGTGCATGTTTGTAGTTCTCTGTTTATCTATTTGTGAATGAAGGTCAAACTTGGAAGGAGGCTTGCAGTCATCGGAGCTATCGAATGCGAGAGGATCGACACTGGATGCAAAGTAAAAGGTAAAGTTACCTGATATTTTTACTTTGTCTTTAATGTATGAATTTGGGGTGTATTTGGGGTATTTAGAAAAGTAGGAGAATTTTAGACGGTTATATCTGCCTACATGTTGAACCCTAGTGTAGTTCATATGGGGGTTTTCCCACTATAGTACCTTTATTCACACGATGTAGACATGCACCTTTGACAGATTCTGTAGAAGACTTGAAGACATCAGTTTATAGTCACAACTTTCATGAGTTGTTGCTACCTTTCATTGGACCAATACCTATGTGATTTCAGTGATCATGGGAGATCAGATTGTACTCCATTGTATACATATATCTTCAGATTGATTTTGAGACTAGTTTTTTACTGGGCCTTGTTCATGACTATGACATCCTATGGCATGTATGTACCTTTGTGTTTCCTATTCATGGCCATGGATAGTTGTTTGGTATATTTTCACATGGATCTATAGTGTAACTCAAATTGGCAACCATGTATGCAAAGTCAGTACAGATTGTAATGAGAAACTAGTTCTTCCATCTAGGTCCCCATTACTCCACTTCTGGGTTTTATAATGTATTTCAGCCATCACATATACTCCTCTGGCCTCACACATTAGGGGGAATATGTTATAGAAATATTTTCCTCACTCTAGGAAGACTTGCACAGAGGGCCTTTTTCCATTTCCCTATGCAGAATTGAAGTCCCTTTTTGCAAATCCTAGAGCTAAAAACATGGTTTTTTCACATATACGTGCTCTGCCTATATTATAGCATGTGTATATGCAGGTTTCACTACTACATACCGCGTACATTGGGATTTGTGCCCAAAATTAAAAACTGGTGTTAGGTTTCCATGTCACGTCATGAGATCTATGATCCTTCACCTTCCATATACTGGAAATGTTCTGACTCGACCCTTGAGTTCCACTTGAAGGATACAAATGGGCTAAATCAAAGCTATGGATAAGAGGAGGATAATAATTCAACTTTGAGAGCAAAGTTACTCTGGAGAAATTATTCACTTCACATTGAGTCTGCATCCCTTTGTCCTTTAATTCTGAACACATTGTTCAACCCCCAAGTTCTTCCCTTCTTAATTGAGAACTTCATTGTCTCTCTTATATGAGCTTGACTTTGGTGGACAATTGAAGTGGTGGAGGCCTAGCTGGAAGGAACTTAATTTCTCGGTTCCAAACCATGCCGACATGGAAGTTGGATTAGTTGCTTAGGATGTTTGATATGAGGGATCTAGGAGCAACAAAACAAATATTGGGCATGGAAATACATAGAGACAGGAAATATGGTAATATTGGTTATCACAATAGAAGTATGTAGTGAATATACTTAGGGAATTTAGTATGAATGATATGAAACCAATAAAATCCCCTTAGCTTTCCATTGTAGGTTTTCTTTAGGTTTATGTCCTTAGTAACTAATGAATAATAAAGGGGTTATATATCTCGTGTATCATATGGTAGTAGGAAGTTTGATGTATTTGATGAAATGGTTAGTATTTCACATGTAGTTGGTGTTGTCAGTAGACATGTTAAAAAACTAGGTGAAGAGCATGGAAATGGTTGATTTAGTACCTTATAAGTTCATAATCACAAGTATCACCTACAATGGTCGCAGTGATTTAGTTTGAGGTCATGATTCATGAGATTTGGACAAGAGGAGACCTACCGCAGGTTATGTCTCATATGAATGCAAGGATATATTGGGTAAGTTTGGGAAAGTACATGATAAGGTGTTCTCTAATGGTCAAAGAGTTGTACATTTGACTAACAATCCAACATATAAAAATTGGACAATGGGTCATTTTGTAACACACAGGTTACTGATGGAGGAAGAATGGTCCATATTGGATAAAATACTTCAAACATATTCACATAACCAATATTGTTAGAGAAGTTACGGAGCTGTGATGGTGTTTATATTCTCTTGTCTTACAGTAAAGGTGATGAATAAATTTGGGCATGATATATCAGGTAAATTGTTGTCAAGATGGAGATTCTTGAAATGTGACAACTAATTTCCCATGTTTTTTGGGATATGGGCAGATTTATTGACTCCTAGAATTTTGTAGTTAGTTGAACCAAATGAGCCAAAAATAGAAAATGGATAGGTGTTTCCCTCTACTTATCAAGTAATTTGGTGGATACCTCTACTTATCAAGTAATTTTTTTATGAGGGGTTTCTTCTTAAAACTACCTTTTGCATGACATTTGATATTTATTTTTGTCTTTAAATTAACTATTATGTATTATATGTGTTTTTGTTAATTTTTATTGTTGATACAAGAACAATCTGTGCATTAGAATTAAGATAATGTTAAAAAACACTTAATTTCAGTACACGTTATTATAGTGTTAAAAGAACATAAAATAATTATGAAATTTCATTTAACATAATATCATCAAACTCCAAATGTTTCTACAAAATAATTGATATGTCCTATATCATGTCAACTAGAACACCATTGCAAATGTAAAGAAAAAAGTAAAATCCTTAAATAATTAAGATCCTTCTTGTTTATCGTATTTCAAAATTCAATATACCCTATCTCATTCCACCATTGGTGAAACAAGCCCTGTTAGTGACACTCACATCAAGATATCTAATGCAACTAATGATAGTTTTTTTCTTTGTACATCCTTTATAATGCTTTCTCTTGATAATCCTCTCTCACACGGGTCTCTATTTGCAAGAATAATAAATATTTCCTGCTATAACTTTGAAATTCTTGGAAAATTTATTTCTAACTCTATGATACAAAAATGATGGAAGAATATTTCATGGATGATCCCTCACAATTAACACAAAGAGTATCAACAAATGCATGAAACTCTTTTAGACAAGATTCAAAATAAAATAATGTTTTGTTTCCTTCTTTCTCACATAAAGTANTCTATGATACAAAAATGATGGAAGAATATTTCATGGATGATCCCTCACAATTAACACAAAGAGTATCAACAAATGCATGAAACTCTTTTAGACAAGATTCAAAATAAAATAATGTTTTGTTTCCTTCTTTCTCACATAAAGTAGTTGCAAGCACTGAAATGTTATTTTTAGTCAATTGTTAGGTATAATAAAAGCCTACGAGAGATATAATAAAATAGCAACAAAAAAACAAATAAATCATGCATAGATCATTGGCACATGATTTACTGTAGAAAACTCTTATAGGAAAAACCAATCAAAGATATCTTTGTTCCCTTCACCAAATCCGACCAAGTTGGTGAAGTGAGCCTTCACCCCTCACCTTTAATCCAATTGCAATGGAGTATCCTAAGACTTTTTAAAGGATTCATTACATGCAATCCATAGGTACAATACAATGTGCTACCAAAAACATGGACCCAAAAACCACCACTGTTGACTTAAGACATATTTAACTCATTAACTTTTTCACCGAGTCAAGTTTAAGTCAACATTCCCCCCATTAAACTTGACTTGGGTTATTATCCT
>SNQJ01S0027516.1:123250-151976 GCA_010110895.2 Picea sitchensis | reverse complement strand
ACACCATTATCCGTCTCTTTCTGCGTACCTTCTTTTTTATTTCATTTTCACGACTGCAAGTGTGAAAACCCACAGTTGGAATTCATGTTTGATTACATCAAAGGGTTAATGTTCATATGGTTTATCGTCGATTTGTTTTATTTTGTTATGAGGATGGTTGTTTTCATGGTATAACCCCTTGGTCTCGAACACACCTTGGTTACATGTGTATTAAACCACCACCCGTTTAGCATTCGACTAATGTTAATGGAGTTTTTTATTTATAAAGTTCTTTGATTCAATTGTTTATTTGACATATTGATTTTGTGATCAAATCGTGGATATGCATATGATGGTTTTCAACTGTTATGATCTTTGTGTGTACCATTATGTCGAGGTGTATTTCCAAGTACAATGTGGTATGATGTTTTTGCATGGCCTCGATCTTTACGATTTTTCCTCACACACATATGCATTAACATTCCTGCCTACCATTTCGATCTCTTTTCGCATTGTTTTGGGGAAGCTCAGGGCAATGGCTCTGTGCTTGTTTTGTCGAACCCTATTGCCGAATACCCTGTCAATCCTGTGTTGTTAGCCATGGCTCCTGTAGTGAGAATTGAGCCCAACGGTTTCCAGACTTTGTTATGGTTTGATAATTCCTGAGAAGACTTAGAGAGAAATGGTTGGCGAGTCTTTGTTGAAAAGTTTGAGGGTTTTAATTTAACAGTCGCTCAACAATTTGCGCTAACATTCGATGGTTGCAGAGCTAAAATAGGATATGTCCAACTTGAATTAAATGAATATTTCATTAGCCAAGCCACCAGTCTGCCAGCTGTGGGACAAAAGTGGTTTAAAAACTCAAAGGTTGAGGAGGTTCCTTGGTCACTGTTGTCTACCTCAAGGAAGATTACCAGCTGCGACAAAGGTATGCCCATTACAGCTCTAAAACCTAGATGGCACGATCTGTTAGCTATTGTCAAGCAGTTCGTTACCTGTGAGGGTATATATGGTTTGGTTTTCTTATATCACTTGCGGTTGCTCATGAGTTTTATCTATTTTCCCCTAAACATGCCCTATTTTCTTCTTCGAAGTTTATACAAAATGGAAAAGCATTTTAAAAGGAAGAAATCTGATTCTAGCCTGTTCCACCACTGTTTGATCAAAACTATTATGGTTCATTAGTTGAAGTTAAACGGTGATTGTTGGGACACCTTCCTGTTAAGACACAGTTTTGCTAGCACTGAAATAGGACAGGTTGACAAGTCTATCATCACATAAACCCTCGTCAAGCCTGCCATCCCTCCTCCTTCGCTCTTTCCCTCTGTGGAACCCTCGACCTATCCGGACACTACCCAACCCAAAACTCTACCTGATTCGTATCCCAAAGGTGGTGGTAAGTCTGTTAAAAAATCTGCAAAGAAAAAGTGTAAAGGTAATAGTGATATCAATTACAAGGGTAAAAGGGCTGTGCGTTGGGTTTCACAATGTGCCCGAAATAAACCTAATCCCTATGCAGACCAAAACTCAATTGTGTTAAGCAAGGATTCTGATTTGAAAATTGAATGGTTTCTAACTGAAGAATATCCATATTCGTATGGACTTTTCTCTGGTAAACCCTATGATTATGTGACAAATCTTCCACCATGTCTTAAAGACAACCTCGATTTCCCTGGAATCAAACTCAACAGTGAACCTACAGGTCAATTAGAAAATTCTTCACCTATTAATACCATCACTGCTAATACACAGTCTATTCAGTCGCAATGCAACGAATGTCAAACATGGATCGATAGGTATTATAGAGACGCCCCTGTACTTCAGTCTCGGCTAAAATCCTTGGAAGACCAGGTGAATGTGCTAACGAAAGAAAATGGCAGACTACAATCCGTAGCCCAAACCAAAGATAAAAGACAAAAAACCACAGGGTCTGTTGTTTTTAAGAACGTGGAAGCAGCGACTGCCATTGTGAATTCAAAGATTACTTGATAAAGTCAAATTCCTTAATCTAAGGTATGAATGTTTAAAAATAAATTTAGGATGATTTTATTCTTTTTAAATTAGGATGCATGATTTGTTTCCACATATTACACCTAGTCTGTTTTGATTGATTCAATAAAACACAATTCTAGTTATAATTATAACTAGCTACAGAATCGTGAGATTCTGTAGCTAGTTACTAAAATTCGAATTTCTTGATTTTTACAACCAAAATGCAATCGAAAATCGTTTATTCTTATGTGTTTACAGGTACATACGATTTCTAAAGAATATTTGAATCACTGGTGGAATCTCTCAGCATGTTATTTCTTTATGTTATTTTAGAATAGGTTGTTAAATAGAATCTGGGAGGTTGCATCCCCCACAATTTTTGGAACAAATTTGATGATATCCACAGGAAACGTTTTGATCATGTAGCTTATATAAATGTATTGTTTTGTAAACCAAGAACCATCGCTTCCTGGGAGCAGAAAATCTGGATTTATGATTGACAAACTTGAATGGAGTTTATATTGGCACAGCTTTAGCTTTGATATATCGTATTTTTGTTCAAGTTTTGGTCATTTTGATTTGTAATTAAATTGTGACTACTTTAGATATCATGGTTTATTACAGATTAATGTGACGAAATTTATATGATGTCCATGTTTTATGTCTCTCATATTACATAGAGCAATTACTCTATTCAAATTTGATGATTAGAAGGTTAATCTTCTTTATTCAATGAGCAGTTATATACAAATTTTTACAGCTAGATTTATCTTAATGTGATCATTTGTAAAATCATAAAATTGTTGTCACAACTCCTCTTATGTTATGTTATTAGCATTCAATCATTACTACTTCACATTTACGAGAAGCATTTGGAAAATCTGGTGCGGTTAGGCCTCATCAAACAACAAAATTAGATGCTATACACAGGACGAATAGGAGATGCGATTACAGGTTAGTTCGCTTGTTTTATTTTATTAGTTAAATTAATATAGGAATTTCCTATAGTCTAAATACATTGTATTGTTTGTTATCTTTATTTTTCAATTAGACAATTGCTATTTCATTTCTTGTTCATAAACATAAAATAAATCAAAAAGGCTGAGTGATAGTTTTGTTGTCGTTAAATAAATCAATTCATATTTGATTTTCGCAGATTTCGATAAAAATTTGCATTTTGTAAATGTTGTACATATATCAGAGATATAATCATATTGTAGATATAATAAGTAGAGATATTTTGTAAATATTAGTTAGCAAATTGTAAGTATGTATTAGATTTGTATATAGTTTTCAGCGAGTGTTTTTTATTTATCTATCTTCTTTAGTTTTGTTTTTCACTTTCTTAGGACTTAGATCGGCTAATGGAGCCGCTAAACCTGTCGGAGTGGATTAATACAAATGGCTTGGTTTAAGTAGACAACCCAGAACCGGATTCACTCCTCCAGTTGACGAGCAGTCAATTTCACCCATCAACAACTAGTACAATCCAATGAATGTGAATAAATGAGCTAAGGTCGAACATTCAATGAAATCTCCTTGTCAGGGGTCAATAATGAAAACCCACTGTCGAAAGCGAGAGAACCTTCCATTGAGGCATGCAAGTTCCAAGGTATGAAATAATTTCTAAGTCTTGTTTTCGGATAATGAGTTGGAGTCGATGGAACAAAACTCGTCACAAAAGGGCCTTGATGTATCCCCCATCAATGACACAAAATGAGTAATAGATTTTGAAGGTGAAACAGAGCATGAATATAGATGGAAATGGACATAGGGAAGGTCGACTTGGTAAGAATGGACAACTGTAGATGGCCGACTCAATAGAGGTTTTGGATGAACTTCTCTTGAACATATGAATGACATGACCAAGGATTTGGCAGCATTAACTCAGAGACGACTCAGGATATGACCTTGTAGCAAGTCGAATGAGAGACAAATGGATTTCCCAAACCAGCTTCAAATAACGAATAGGGGGTGTCATGTTCAAGAGCGACACTTACTGCCAATAATATGAATACGAAAACACATTCCTTTCCCAAATTTTCGCCCACCATTTTTGGCGAGTACCTCTTTATTTTTATGCAAGCTTGAGGAGGATAACATATGTTTGTTGATGTAAGCTCATCCTTCAAATGAGTCCCTCGGAGTATGTTTAACAAACCCTAGGAAGGAGTGGCTCGGTCCCATTACGGGTCTTTTGATGTTTGTTTAACAAGTCCAAAGATAGAAAACTCGAAGGCTTTTCATGATTATAGAGTCTAGAAAAACACTTAAAAGAGAAATCTCTCAGTTCCTTTTTCATAAAATAGTTTGACAGGACCGAAAAAGTGATAAAATATCGCCCATCAAATGTTTTGTTTAGATACTTTTACGAGCGTGAACAGAACAAGGTCGCTCATCAATCTTTTTGGTTTTATGGAGTGTGAAAAGAGATTAAAGGATACTCCTTTGGCCTCGTCATTTTTGTGTTACCATGACGAGTATGAAAAGACGAGAAAAGTATACTCGGTTGTGTTCTCATGTATTTCCAAGCGCGAGAACAAATGAAGACTGAGCTTGAAGTTTTTCTAAAAACTATAAAAAGCAGTTGTACATGCAAAGAAAAACATCCGTACTCTTTCGTGTGGACTTCAAAGTCGTTATATATGCAGAAAGTCACACTCATAGGGCTATTAGGCATTAGGTTTGATGAATAAAACAATATAAAAAATCAACAAAAATGGCAAAAAGTAAATATAAGTGGGTAAAAAGACTTTTACCATAGTCATTGTGATTTTACCAAGAATTTTGCCCAAAAAACCTCATTTTACCTCAAATTTCATCGCTCGATCGTGGGAGACATAGGAGATCATTTGGCAAAACATCTGTTTCAATGAGGTAAGCTCCTAATATTCTACCTTTTCCATGGTTTAATTTTTGTTTTCATTGGAAAATTTCAAGGTTTTGAGCTTGTTTTAGGGCCAAAACTTGCGCCAAGGTGTTCTCGTAGGCTAGCCATACGGGACCTGCGAGAATGCATGATTCTTGAAGGTGGCCTCAAAGGAACCTGCAAGTAGGAAGCCTGTGAGAATGAGTGATTCTCTCACCCTAGGCCATAGGCAGCCTGCGAACTCACTTCAAAAATATGTTTTTTGGAAGGAGACAAAGGCCACTTTTCTCAAGCAAAAAGTCCTTGTTGGGAACCTGAATACACCATGGTTAATACATCACCAGAGTGACCAAAATCATGTATAACAAAGGAGGAGTGAAAGACGAAGTGGAGATCATGGGATCTCGGCCCCCTTTTGGGTCCTTTTTAGGTTTTGGGGATAATGTAATGGGATTGGGATTTCGGCCCATGGTTTTTACCCATGTTTAGGCCTATTTTGTAAAGTATAAATAGAAAGCTAGGCAATGTAGAAAGGGAAATAGTAGGCCGGTAAGCTAAGTGTTAAAGTTTAAGTGCTAGTGTGGATTGTAAGGGCTTTGTGCATTCTATGTAAGACTTGCAGAGCTGAGTGCAAGTCCTTGTGTGAGACTGTAGAAGGCTTTGTGTTGTAATGCAAGGAAGAAGGATCTAGCGAGTTGTGCAGATCTTCTGTCCTGTGCAGAGTAAGGGTTTTGAGGCTCTATGCTTGTAACAGATTAACTAAAGACTATAAAGAAGAAGAGTTGGTGGACATAGACCCAGGGAGGGGGTGAACCACGTAAATCCTTTGTTATGATGCTTTGTGCTTTGTCTTTATGTGATTTACATGTTATTTTCTAAGTGCTTGGATGTATTTAGATAAATCTACTTATGATTTGTGCTTATTAGATGTGAGAATGTTAGATCTAATCTATATGGTTATATTTAGTGCTTGATCTACTTGATCTGATTTATTTTCCTATGCTAAGTTCTTGAATACAATACATTAGTGTGAGTACTACGAAGCTTTGTTCTATTAGCGAAGTAGATATTGGTTGCATATTGAGGAATTGACGGTGATGAGTGCTTTATTAAGTGTTAAAATCGCATATCTGTGTCCCAGCTAAGGTTACAAACACCTGAGTCTTGCAACCACCCCTACCTCTACCTCGAGTGAGACTTCATCTGCTTCGCAGGTGTTGCTGAAAGGGCCGGTAGTTAGGGATTTGTTGGTGCATTGTTGTAGCATTGAACCCTTGGTCTACCCTTGTGCCAACAAATGGTTCTGTTGCTGAGACCTGAAGCTATGATTGTTGGGAACTAAGAAAGAAGAAGCTTTGTGAAAATATTCGACTCGGGATTGTGAAAGTTATGTGCATAGATATATGCCCTAGTGTGCAGTGTCCTACTCGATTTATAAAGCTCTGTTCTAAAGAAAGAATCTCGACCTGAATAAAGGAGATTGGAGCTAACAAAAAGAGGTAAGATATGAAAGCTTTGTACCCTAAGAAAGGTAAAAGTGGGAATTCTTGATTAAAAAGAGGAAAGATCTGTAAGCTTTGTGCTCTGATAAAGGTAAGAATAGTGAAAAGTTTTAGATCTGGAAGCTTTGTGCTCTGTAGAAGTAAGATAAGTAGAAATTTTTATTTCTAGAGTATGGATCTGGGTATGTTTAATAGAGTCTGTACTAGTTTGAAAACTAGGGCATGGATAGATGAAAGAAGTTTTGATATGAGTAGATCTGATAAGAATAGTGAACGCTATGTCATACCTATGCATAGAAAGAATGTTTGGACTAATGAGTGGATGCAGGATCCTAGAAATAATTTGTTGTAGGTTAGCTACCATGATCCTAGTGCGTAGTATAGAAGAGGCTAGGGATCATTCAAAAGAAGGAGAGGATTAACCCTATGTTACAGTTGCAAAAGACTGGGACATCTGGATAAGGAATTCCCTAGTGGAAGACCTAGTTCACTTTGTTGTAAGGCTCTATACCATGAAGTATTGGATTTCCCTAGAATGATTGCTAATCTTGAAAGAATGAATCTGAATCAAGAGAACCCTAAGGCAGATCCAGAAACTAAGGCTATAGCAGAACCCCAGAAAGAATCAGAGGAGGTATTTCTACAGATGAAAGAAACCCTGAATAACCACCGACATGTCAGATTATCAGAGATCTTCAAAGGAAAATAATGCATCAAAGAAAGAATAGGAGACTTTGACATTGATTGTGTTCTAGATGAGGAAACATAGGTGAATGTCATGACCGAGAGAACTTGGGAAGCTATAGGGAGGCCTGCTATGACTTCCTCATTAGGAGGAATAGGGTTATTCATAGGAAAACTAGTAAACCTATGTGGAAGGCTCACCCAAATACCTATGATTATCAATGGAACTTTGACGAAGGAAGATTTTGTGATTATTAAATTTGTTGAATACCATGCCCCATTTACCATGTTAATAGGAAAACCTTGGATTGACAGAGATCAAGCTAGACAAAAGAAAGAAGAAGAAGTCTTGGAGTAGAAGAAACAAGAGTTAAAAGATTTCATGACCAGAAGGATTGCACACTTGATCGAAAAATAGGAGAACAGATCAAAGCTATTTAACGCTAGAAACCCAGATGTTGAAACTACAATAACATTAGAAGATCCACAAAAGATTGAAGTACCTATTCCAGACAAAGAAGAAGTGTTATCCCAGAACCCTAGGGAAGAATCTCAACAACGTGAAGTAACTAAGACCACAGAATATAAGAATAAGAATGGAAACAAACTACCGAGACGAAGCTCACTGGAAAGAAGGCTAGAAAGAAAAGTAAGAAGAGAGCCAAGTTGCAGAAGGTTCGAGAGGGAACTTCGCAGCCAGAAAATTTGCAGAATTGGAGCTTCACTGGGATATCAGAATGACACATGGCACTTTTCCATCATGAATCAATATAGCCATTGGGGATATTATAACCATTCGATCGACACTCTGAATGGGAAGAAAGGCAACAAAGGTTCGTCATTAAACCGTTAAACCACACCATAACGGATCGAACAAGAGTTAATGGAGGCTCATAACCGTTGCAAGAAAATTGTTGTCAAGTTACCTATTTATCTCATCACGCCATGCACCAAGAAAACTTTTGCTAATTGAGAATTTTGAGTCCATAAACTAGGTTTCTATTGTATACAGTGATCACTTCCCTCTTGTTGTTTGTTCTAGTGTAGTATCTGAGCTAATTGTGGACCTGATATTATTAATCCTGAGCGCGGATGTCCGACGAGATCACCGCAGTTGAAGAATTAGTAACATAAGTACTCCTCGACTTGATGACTAAGAGATTCATTTCGATTTCTGAAGGTATCCAGGCTTCATCTACAAGAGACATGCAAGCATCTCCATCCACTGCTCGAGTCGGACCATGCCGACCAGTAGATGTAAAGTGAACTAAGCACAAATACGATCTCGCGAATGCCAAGTTGATTCTGAGTATTTTACCTGCCTATCTACCACCCCTGAGTGACGCAATCAATGGAGACCGTGTGCCTAGAGAGTTTGAGTATGCTTTGGTCGTTGTGTACCTCCCGAAAGGGATATGCATAGTGCACACAGACCGAGATAATATCACAGCGTTGAAGTTTAGTGACTTCAACCTCGGCGATAGGAAGGTCTACAACATGCTCTCCCCACATAAATATATGACCAGGACCAAAGGAAAAAACATGAAGATCGTTCCCCAGTCATGGACCATGAACCTCACGCAGTCCACACTACTCAATGTTATGAATATTCCTCACTTCAGAAGGCACCAAGAAGTGAACGCATGCGTCAAACTGCTATTGTCCTGCTACCATGGCAGATATTTATGGTTAAACCATCGTATCACAGTGGATCTGATGTTGATCAATCATATCACAGGGCTAAGCAAGCAAGGCCCTGACCCACAAGATTTCTACCCTGGAAAAGCCATGGATCGCGCTCTTGCACAAAATATTAAAGACACCTATGGAGGTATTAAGAAGGAAACACAAAGTTATAAGGTAGCCTCTATCCAAAGCAACATAGTGTGACTTTCCTGTCAATTGATCGCAGGAAAGTTAGTTCGCAAGAATCGACCCACCCAAGTGACTAGATTTGTAGTCAACCTCGCAGGGAAGTGTGCGGAGGGCCTACAAATGAATTGGGTGAAGTACCTCATGAACTAGTTGGAACTGGACTACAAGGAAGCGCAAGATCAGGGATACGAATTCCACTTCAACTGGATTCTTATACTGATCGCGTTTATCACATGGGAGATGCCGGAAGGTGCGACCTTCCCGGACGTCGAGCCCTTTGAACCTCTGGCCGCGAATTTCATTACGCTATGGTACTCTAGTGACATGAAAAAGCAATGGAAGTCAAATGTCGTGTTCCACACATATTGCAACTAGTTGAAGACAACTATCCCATCTGAGCTGCGTATAACCCTGAACACTCTCTATCGTTTCATACCTTTAATGAAGTTCAATTCGGACTGCCATTTCATCTATATAACAACATGATATGAAAAACAAAAGGAACAACTGCAGTCTTACTACAAGATGACGGAGGAGGAATTGGAGGAGATCACCAAGGACTGATCGGAGGACCTTCTCATTCCAGCAGACCCTACAGAGATGTCTTACTTAGACAGTCCAGAAGCAGGGCATGACACACTTGGACCTAGAAATATAAAGAAGAGTGAAGAGGTCCATGATTTAGACAGCGCATCTGTGAAGACCGCTTCCATATTAGCAGAGAAAGGAGGATATGGATGAGAGATAGATGGCTCAGAAGATGAACAGAAGAAAGGCGAGGTTACACCACCTAGAGACGAGAAGGAACCCTCAAATAAAAGGAAGGTTTCCCCTCTAAAACCTTCTTCTAGGAAGAAATCGAAAGAATCTATGACTAAGATGCAGACCACCCTCACCTTGAACAACTTCGACTTCATCGTCGCAGCACTGAATGATGATTCGTTGGAGATAGAATAAAAGAAAGAAGATCAGAAGGAAGCGATATACAATCATATCAAGGTTGAACTCCAAGAGATGCAATAGGCACTACAGTCTAGCCACGCAGTTTCTACTGCGCCTCCGCCATTGGGAACACTAGAACTGGGAGATGAGCTAGCTCAACTCCACCAGATCACTAATACATTCGAAGCTTGCCTTCAACGAGAACATGAGGAGACAATGCAATCCACCTAGGCTTTAGCACAAGCACAGGAAGACCTTCTAGAGAAGTGCAGTATTGTAGAACGAGAGACGTTCTCCCTCCGGGTAAAGTTTGATGAAGAAAAATCTCAGCTGCATAAAGAAAAGGAACATTTTCTCGCAAAGAAACTCAAAGTAAAGGAAAGGGTCACCAGAGAACTTATCTCTGTGAAAATCATCGAAGTAAAGACTGAAGAGAGAGTTCCACAACAAGTGGAACAACTCGAAGATGTAATTCAGAAATTACAGCAACACATAGCAGACTTGGAACTCCGCACTGTGCCCGAGACCCCTCAATATGTAAGAGACCAAAGGGAAGCAACTTCCCACAGCAAAGTTGACAGACTAAAAGATATTTCCTTGGATTGAAAGTAGTTGAGTAACCACAGTGCCCAAACATATGAAAACCTCACTGAGAACCCAGAGTTACAGGCGTTGGAGTCGTAGCTCGAGGAAGAAAAGTAGCATGCAGACACACTACAGGCGTAGCTGAAAGCTCTGTCAGATGTAGACAGAATGAAGAGGTCTCATGAGCAATGCACAACCCAACAAAAGATCCATACGATCCAGAGAAAAAGTTATGGAAGTTAATCAATGGCTCCAACCTTTGCAAGATAAGGCATGTCATTTGTTTACATAGGTTGAATGTTGAGGAGAAGAGCTAGAATAGGTCATTAACACAAGAGAAAATCACCTAGAAGGGCCAGTAAATGATGCAGTGATACAGGAGTTCACCAAGCAAGAGGCTACAACAAAGAAACAAGTCGAAGTAGCTCAAGCCAAGCTCGAGGCATTCGAGGTAGAACTGATCAGACCAGAGTGACTCAGGATGAGTCACAGGAGAGTGTTGGGGGCATGTTGGCCCTTGACCAAGATTTGGGAGATTCTTGGCCATGTTGACCCATTTTGGGACTTCAACAGTCTGTCGATGGAGGAGCGTAAGATGAAGCGGAGATCACGGGATCCCAGCCCCCTTTTGGGTCGTTTTTGGGTTTTGGGGATAATGTAACGAGATGGGGATGTCTGCCCATGGGTTTTACCCATGTTTAGGCCTATTTTGTAAATTATAAATAGAAAGCTAAGAAATGTAGAAAGGGAACTAGTAGGTTGGTAAGCTAAGTGCTAAAGGCTAAGTGCTGGTGTGGATTGTAAGGGATTTGTGCATTCTATGTAAAACTTGTAGAGCTGAGTGCAAGTCCTTGTGCGAGACTGTAGAAGGATTTGTGTTGTAACGCAAGGAAGAAGGATCTAGCAAGCTGCGCAGATCTTTTGTCTTGTGCGGAGTAAGGTTTTTTAGGCCCTGTGCTTGTAATTGATTGATTGAAGACTATAAATAAGAAGAGTTGGTGGACGTAGCCCTAGGGAGGGGGTGAACCACGTAAATCCTGTGTTATGATGCTGTTTGCTTTGTCTTTATGTGATTTACATGTTATTTTCTAAGTGCTTGGATGTATTTATATAAATCTACTTATGGTTTGTGCTTATTAGATGTGAGAATGTTAGATATAACCTATATGGTTATATTTAGTGCTTGATTTACTCGATCTGATCTATTTTCCTATGCTAAGTTCTTGAAAACAATAGATTAGTGTGAGTACTACGAAGCTCTGTTCTATTAGCGAAGTAGATATTTATTTCATATTGAGGAAATGACGGTGCTGGGTGCTTTATTAAGTGTTAGAATCATGGATCTATGTCTCAGCTAAGGTTGCAAACACCTGAGTCTTGTAACCACCCCTGCCTCTACCTCGGGTGAGACTTCATCTTCTTCGCAGGTGTTGCTCAAAGGGATGATAGTTAGCTCTTTGTTGGTGTGTTGTTGTAGCATTGAACCCTGGTTCTACCCCTGTGCCAATAGTGCTTTAGCACCAAATGGATGGAATCATCAGCTTCCAATCACACAGGAACCAACCTATATAACAGAGAAAAATAGTTCTCGCTTACACCACCCTACCACCGTGGTTCTTCTGGCTGCAACCAGATGGAATCTACAACTCCCTGTGTTCAAGAACTCACTTGAAACTCTAAGGACCACAGTCCTCCCTAGCACCTCACAACCACCCTGATTATAAACCTTTGCTTACTGAGATTTATTACAGTGATACAATGTTTATCAATGGCTTACTAGTCTCATCATTGTTCTGCTACACTACTCTTCTCTACCCGCATCAGTTTCCTTCTGCTCACATTCACTTGTGCTTTATGCTCTATGTATTATTTCCATTCTACGTGCTACACATATTCTGTGTGTTTTAGATGCTACACACAACATGCTTCTACCCGCATGAATAACTCTCAACAGAAGAAACCATCTCTTCTTTGTTCTGCATATATTTATCATACCAAAGCCTCTGCCAAATCATACACCTAACTCTTCGTTCTCTTTGGCGATCATGATGAGTTTGTTCTTCATCAGTGGTCGATATCTCGATATTCTTTGGCTCCTCTTGCAGTTACAGTCTTCAACACTTTTCCATTTGTCAATTGTCTCTATGATGAGTCTTCATCCCACTGGCAGTTACATCGAGACTCTTCAGCTTCTCTAGCGATCACCCTAAATCTCTTCGAATTCTCAGGTGGTTATAATAAGTGTGTTCATCATCTGTGGGCATTATCCTAAGATTCCTTGGCTTCTCTGGTAATCGCAACTCTTCTTCTTCTTTGTCAGTTAAAACCAGTCGTCTTTGGCTTCTTTGGCTTCTAAGCCCCTTCCTTCATGTGACCACTGGCGGTGACCAAACACCTAGTCAAAAGTCACTTCCCGATATCGGTCTAGTGAGTGCTAGCTCCATTTGAAAATATGACCTTGGGCTATGAAATTCAAGTGACCACGCGATTGTGGGTGCGTCCATAGGTGGTTTGAGGGAAACCTTATTTTCACCCCACAATTCACTACGAGCCTCCATGCGTCCTCTCTCCAAAAACGTGGTTTCGATTTCGACCCGCTCAAGAAAAATTAATACTCGAGCATGTTATGGCCCCATGATGCGATGGGACCGTCGATCTCACGATCTTGATGGTGCTCCTAAAAGGACACTTCAAATCTATCCTTTCACGATATGAGGATCAAATCTATCATCCCTAAATCAACGGTTGTGCTTTATTTCGTGATCCAGGCTCCGGGAGTTTCAAATATCAAACCTCACTTTTCCCATACACCAAACTTCCAGAGTTGAAAATCCACTGATGCATGTTCCTCATCACATCAATGGTCCTCGTTCACTTTGGGAATTTTACATTTCATCCATATAAACAGTTATGCATCCCCTTTCTTGGTCTGCCACATGTCCTTGCTGACGTGGTCTACCACATGTCCTTGCTAAGGTGATATGATGATGTGGGTGAGACATGTAGGTATTTTAGTGGAGTGTGACGTCGAAGTGCAGAGGTGGTATGAATGAATGATTTGGTGGTTTACTCGGAAGGGGGGTCAGGGGGTAAGTGGTAATGAGCAAGGGGGGTCTGAGTTAACAGAAAGGTGACATGTATGTGGGTCCCACAAGGAAAATACCCCCACACATATATGGGTCCCACAAGGAAAATACCACCAACTCAGACCACCCCCAATGGTTAAAGGAAGAAAGGTTAGTGGGGTCCAATATGCCCTATCGACCATAGATCTGATTTCCCGATTCTTGACCGCTGAGATTAGAAAACCCTTTATCCAACTTATCGTGTCCTTCCACTTAGAATGATCCAACGACTGATGGAAATTTTCGTTTGATCCGACAGCTAACAGGTATTCAGATAATCAAATTCTCAATTATTTAGCATCGTTTAACTTAACCTTCAATTAATTTGATTCGATGGTCGGAAGATATTCGGGTGATCGTGATCTCAGATATCAACCCTTTCTTATCCCGCCCTTCCATTAATTTAATCCATCAATCATCGCATTTTCTCCATATCCGATGGTCCACATTCATTTCGGATTTCGAGCTTCGGGTAATTCAACTTTCAAGTTTCCAAATATTCCAAATTGAGATTCCCCTAACGGTAACCTCCTCTCAAATCCACTAGATCTAATGATTGTTGGTATTTTGGGTCGGTGATCCAATGGCCATTGTCGGTCTTCTTCTTGAGATTCTAATCTCTTCGAATTAGAATATTTTCTAATTGTTCACAGGTCTTGACCTTTTCTCCTCCTTCGAGTCTGTCTCTTGGACCTTGTCTGCAATTTTGGAAACTTCTATCTCTTCTGATCTTTCTTGTTTCTGCATACTGTTCGGTTCTCCTCCTGAGATTATGATTTTCCTGTAAAACATCGATGTTTTTGTTCTTTCCATCAATGACAAGCACACATTTTCCCATAAAACATGCCAACAATCTCCCCCTTTGGCATTTATGGAAACCCTAAAAGGTTGCTGCTTGGACCTCCAACTGTAGCATCTAGACCACTCCTTTTCTCCCCCTTTGACATCAATGTCAAAGAAAACATGATCCTCCTGAGCTGTTGTAGTAATTTGTGGAGGTATAAGATATTCAACCAACACATACTCCCCTTGACAGGATGGACTCTCTTAGGTTGATAATGGGGTCACACCCAACTTCTGGCATAGATACTCAAACTGAGCTTTTGCAAGCGGTTTAGTGAAGATATCAGCAATCTGATCTTGGGATGAATGTAATGCAAAGAAAAAATAGTTTTGGTCACATGTTCCCTCAATAAGTGATACTTGATGGGTATATGCTTTGTCTTGGATTGAAATACAAGATTTTTGTATCTTTGACACACTGATTGCATTAGTATTATCACAATGAATTGGGATCGGTGCAGTATAATTTACCTCCAAGTATGCAAGTGTTTGAATCATCCATAATACTTTTGTACAACAAGTCGAAGCTGCAATGTACTCAACTTCTGTAGTCGATAAGGTAATGGAACCTTGCTTCCTTCTCAACCATGCTACAAGAGAATCTCCTAAGAAGACTACACCTCCACTCATGATTTTCCTTTCATCCATGTAGTTAGCCCAATCAACATCTGAATAAACTGATAATTGAAAATTTTGATTCCTAGGATACCATAGGCCATAGTTCATTGTTCCTTTAAAATATTTAAATATTCTTTTTATGGCTATCAAATGACTTTGTTTAGGTGCAGACTGATACCTTCCTACCATTCCAACAACATGCATTATGTTTGGATGAGATGTTGTGATGTACAACATGCTGCCTATCATAGACCTATATGAACTCTGATCAACATTAGGTGGGTCATCATCCTTGCTTAGCTTTCAGAAAGTGACCATAGGTGTATTCACATATGTAGAATCTTCCATTTGAAACCTTTTCAATATTTCTCTTAGATATTTCTCTTAGATATTTCTCCCTCTATTTTGATATATATATTCTTGTCAATTGTTCCTCTCTTGAACCCTTTGTCTTGAATATACTTATCCAGTCTGTAGTACTAGGCACGAGGAGATTGTTTCAACCCATATAAGGATTTCTTCAGCTTGCAGACAAAGTCAGGGCTAACTAATAGTTGGAAACCTTCTGGTTGTTCCATATCGACTTCTTCTTTTAGATATCCATTTAGAAAAGATGACTTGACATCCATTTGATAGACTTTAAACTTCTTATGACAAGAATAGGCAAGAAACATTCTAATATCTTATAATCTTGCTACGGGCACAAATGTTTCATCAAAATCCAGTCCTTCTATTTGAGCATACCCTTTACATACCAATATGGATTTATTCCTGAAAATTTGTCCTTGTTCGTTCATTTTATTCTTAAACACCCATTCGGAGCCAATTACCTTCTTATATGTCGGTCTAGGAACAAGCTCCCAAGTATTGTTCTTCTCAATCTGATCCAGTTCCTCGTTCATTTATTATAACCAATTTACATCTTCACTGGCTTCATTGAAGTTCTTGGGTTACACCATGGATATGAGGGCTATATGTGATTGCTCGGTGTATTTGATTATCCTTCTCATGGTTTGTACACCTTTGTCTTTCTCGCCAATTATCTAAGTTGTAGGATGATTCTTTTGAGTAATTCTAGAGGAAGGATTTGGTGTTGTCTACTGATTTGAGTCTGCTTGAGTGTTTGTATCTTCATCTGACTCAGATTCTTCTTTTTTTTATTCTTGGATATGTTCATCTTCAACTTCAACTATATCCTCTGTTTTTTATTCAATATTGCTCACCTCTCTTACTGGGACTCCTTCATCAACTTTTATGTCAATACAATCAACCAATTTATGAAGCCTTTTATTATAACATCTATATCATTTATTGTTTGTAGCATACCCTAAGAATATGCCTTCATCAACCCTGTCATCATACTTGCCAAGGTTTTCATTTTTATTCTTTATGTAACACTTACTCCCAAAGACTTTGAAGTGTTTGATTATAGCAGGTCTTCCATGCCACAGTTCATAAGGTGTCTTTTCACTGTGTGGTTTGAGGTGAGATTTGTTAATAATATGGATTGTTGTGTGTATTGCTTCTACCCAATAGGTTTGACCAATTTTCTTCTCATTCATCATTGACCTGGCCAGTTGCTGAACTGTTATGTTTTTCCTCTCAACTAATCCATTTTGATGTGGAGTTTTGGGATGGTGTATTCTCTTTTGATCCCATGTTTATCACAAAATTCCTTGAAATCACTTGACACAAATTCTCCTCCTCTGTCTAATCTTACAACCTTTAATCTGTTGCCTGTTTGATTCTCACTTCAAGCCTTAAATATTTTAAATTTCTCAAATGCTTCATCTTTTTCTTCGAGAAAAGAAACCCAAGTGAGTCTGGAGTAATCATCAATGATCAGCATGAAGTAGTTTTCCTTAGATGTGCCTTCCTGTCTTGATGGTCCACATAAGTCCATATGAACTAATTGGAGTGTTTTCTCTGTTGAAGTAGAGTTCTTGGATTTAAACTTTGTCTTGGTTAGATTTCCTACTTGGCAGGGTTTACACATAGAATCTTGAGGCTTTGATATTCTTGGAAGATCTTTTACTGCCTCAATATTTTTAAGCTTGACTAAGTGGTCAATGTTTAGATGTCCAAGTCTCTTATTCCATAAACAACTCTCATCATGTTTTCTTATATGACACTCTTTTCTATCTTCTTTCAACACATATACATTATTATTTGTCCTTATGCCTTTAGCCACCACTTGTCCTGAGTTTACAAACTTTATCTTACAATGTTTAGAAGTGAACACCACTTCACATACTCTGTCACACATTTGACTTACACTGAGAAAATTATGTTTCAGCCCATCTACAAGCAGGACATCCTGGGATTTTCCTTTGCCATTACTTAAACTCACCATCCCTTTACCCTTGATTTTACCTGGTTCATCATTTCCAAAGGTCATATTTCCTGTTTTTCCTTTACTTATAGACATAAACTTATCCTTGTCTCCAATCATGTGTTTGGAACAACCATTGTCTATATACCAGGGGTCCTTTTGTTTTTTATCTGAAAGTACTAGACCACATTTTTTACTATCTTTATTTTTCCATGTGTTGGCATTTTTAGCTAAGGGTTTTATCTTTGTATCTATTTTGTGATTCTTTAGATGGAAGTTTGCAGCTTTGTGGCCAAATTTATGATAGTAATATAATTCGAGATCATTGTTCAATATGTCAAATTGATTGGTGCAACTTTGTCTACTCATTCGTTGTTTAGTTCTATGTTGCAAAGATTGTTTATTTCTTGATCTCCTCAGTTGCATGTCTCTAAACTTAATTTGAAAATTTGCAATCTTATGACCAAAATTAGAGCAGTAAAAAAAATAACTATGGAAGAAATTTTGGTACCTGAAGGATGGCCTTCTTCTTGGTATTTGTTTCTCCATCTTATGATATATTTGTTTTTTATCAGGGATCATTTTATCTTTATTATCTTTTGGTGACAGAGTACTCACATGGTCTGATTGTGTGTTGACTTGGAACTTGATCATCTTTACTGGATCTTTGCTTTCTGTCTATTTGCTACTTGAACCACTTACATAACCTAAACCAGTCTTCAACAAAGGAGATCTTTGTTTGCTCAGAATTTCATTTAGTTATGTTGAGGCTTTAATGCTTGGAATATTTTGGAGATACAATGTTTTAAACTTCTCCATCTCTTTTCTGGTTTTTACTACCTCTTCTTCCAAGGATTCACATCTTTCCTTCTTTTTTGATAATTGTTGTTTCAGAATGTCCTCTATTTTATTTGCCTCTGCTAACTCCACTTTTAGCAGGGCAAAGTTTTCATCATTTTTTTTACCATTCTTTTCAAATTGCATCAACAACTATTTTTGTTTTCTGTCCTTAAGTCTGAGTCTGTCAATCTCTTCTAAAGCGCTGATTAGTTCACCTTCCATATCAACCACAAATTCTTCATCATTAACATCACTTCATGTGTTTTCATTATCATAATCTTCTTTGGCCATAAGCATAAATTCATTAACCTTATATTCATAGGAAGAGTCACTATCTGTGTCTTCTGAAGAGTCATCATTGTTTACACATAAACTTTTCTTTTTACCAAATCTCTTGGGTTTGTACTTCTTTTCACCTTCAGAATTCTGATCATGCTTTTTGTGTGGACACTTAGATGCAAAGTGACCTATCTTTCCACAGTTAAAACACTTGATGGGAAACTTGCCTTGATACTTTCCAGATCCTTTCTTTAGTCTTCTCACAAATTTTGCTTCAATTTCATCAGGCTCATAATCCTGAGTCTTATCTTCTTTAAATGATGCTTCTCTAGAGATGGGTTTATCTTTAACTATACTCATTTCATATGCAGTCAAAATTACTAGAAGTTGATCAAAAGGAAGATCTTTTATATCATTAAGTTCTTCTATAGAAGAGACCTTTGGGTTGAACCTATCTGGAAAAGATCTCAAAATTTTCTGAACTGAAAATACGTCTCCAATATTCTCACCAAGACCCTTCATGGAAGTCACAAGCTTCTCAAATATTAAGGAAAATTTATTAATTGTTTCATCCTTGTTGGCACAGGGGCATACCTAGGGTTCAACACTAACAACGCACCAACAAAACCCTATCTACCGGCCCTTTCGGCAACACCTGCAAAGAAGATAAAGTCTCAAACAAGGTAGAGGTAGGGTTGGTTGCAGGACTCAGGTGTCTGCAACCTTAATTGGGACATAGATATGTGATTATAATACTTAATAGATAACTTAGCACCGTTAGTTCATTATTATTTACCCAATATCTACTTCGCAGATAAAACAGAGCATCGCAACATTCACCCATATCTAATGTATCTAAGCACTTAACATCAATAAATGGATCAGATCTAGTAGATTCAAGCACTAAGCACATTCACCTATATCAAATCTAACATCCAGATTCATCATAAGAACAAAGTATAAATAGTTCTATCTATCTATCTCAAGCACTTAGAAAATAACACATAAATACATCAGAACATCACACAGAGAAAAATAACATTGTATTTACGTGGTTCACCCCCACCTCGGGGCTACGTCCACCAAATATTCTTCTTTATTAGATTCAATCAATCATATATATGCAAAGAGCCACAAAAAACCTACTCCACATAGGATAGGAGATCTACGCGCACCTCGACAGATCCTCCTTCCCCGAGTTAGGTCTAGCACAAAGCCTTTCACAGTTGGTTACAACCACTTGCACTTAGCTATATAAGTTTCTCACAATATGCATAGAGAATCTACAAACCAAACTTTCACTTAGCACTTAGATTATCAGCCTCACATCACATAGATTCCCCTTCTTACATTGCTTAGACATTTATTTATACTTTACAAAATAGGCCTAAACATGGGTAAACCCATGGGATGACATCCCATACCCATTACATATTCCCAAATCTCAAAAAGGACCCAAAAAGGGGGTGAGATCTCGCGATATCTTCTTAGTTTTGCACTCCATATTTGACAAACTGTCGAAGTCCCAAAATATGTCAAACTTGACCAAGGATCTCCCCAAAACTTGGTCAAGGGCCAATAGGCCCTGAACACTCACCTGTGACTTGTCCCAAGTCACTCTGGTCTAACTAGTTCTACTTTGAATGCCTCGAGCTTGGCCCGAGATTCTTCGACTTGCTATTGTGCTACGACTTCCTGCTCAGTGAAATATTGGATGACTATATCGTTGATAGGTCCCTCTAGACATTGTTCAGCTATAGTGACAACCTGCTCTAGCTCTGCTCCTTGGCCTTCTACCTCTGTAAAAAATTGATAGGCCTTTTCTTATACAGGTTGGAGTTTCTGAGTTACCTCCAAAACTCTTCTCTGGATAGTATGGATTTGTTGTTGTGCAGTGAGTTTCTCTTGTGAGCACTTCATTCTTTCCACAACTGTCAGGGACTTTAGCTACACCTGTATATTTTCATCTTGATACTTCACCTCTTGGAGTTGTGACTCTAGTGCATTTAATTCCAAGTTCTCCGTGAGTTTTTCATAGGTTTGGGCACTATGATCAGTGAGTTTCTTACATTCCAGGGTAAGAGCCTTTAGTCTTTCAACTGTGCTCCTGGCGGTTGCTTCTCTTTGGTCTCTTACATCTTGTAGGGTCTCAGGTATAGTGCGTAGCTCCAAATTTGTTATGTGTTGTTGTAGCTGTTGGATGGCTTCTATGAGTTGGTTCACCTGCTATGTAACTCGGTCTTCTACCTTGATTTCTAAGACTGTCACAGAGAGAAGTGCTCTATTGACCACTTTTTTTACTTCAAGTTTCTTTGCGAGCAAATATTCCTTTTCTTGTTGTAGATGTGCTTTTTCTTCATCAAAATTTGCTTGGAGAGCAAGATTTTCTTGTTTTGCAACACTGCGTTGCTCTATGAGTACTCCTTGTACTTGTGTCAAATCCTAGGTGGCTTGCGCTATTTCTTCCTGTTCTCATCGAAGGAGAGCTTCGACTGTATCGGCGAGGTGGTGGAGTTGAGTTGGTTCATCTCCCAATTTTGGCTCTCTCGGCATAGTGGAGACTACGCGGTTGGACTATAGGGCCTGTTGTACCCCTCAAAGTTCAGTCTCAATTCTATCATACATATCCTCTTTATTTTCTTCTTGTTTCTCTTTTATTTCCAGTGAAGCATCTTGCAGAGTTGCTATGAGGAAGTCAAAGTCATCGGAGGTGAGGATGGTCTGCATCTTGGTCATGGTGGCCTTTGATTTCTTCCAGGAGGAAGGTTTCGGAGGTGGCCCTTTCCTCTTCTTAAAGGGATCAACCTCGTCTCCTTTCTTCTGTTCAAATTATTTATCATCTAACTCTTCACAATCACCTCCTTGCTTTGGTGATATGGAAGAAGTATTTATGGATGCTCTGTCTAATTCTTGGACTTCTTTGGTCTTCTTTGTTCTACTAGGTCCGGGTTTGTCCTACACTGTTTCTGGGCTGTCGATGTCGGATATCTCCGTAGGGTCTACTCGAATAAGGAGGTCTGTCGACCAGTCCTTTGTGATCTTTTCCAAGTACTCCTTCGCCAGCTTGTAGTAGGATTGAAGTTGTTTATTGTGTTCATCGGTGTGTGCTGTGATGTAAATAAAATGTCAATCTTCATTGAACTTCATCAAAGGCCTGAACCGGTGTAGAGTGTTTGGAGTCATGTGAGGCTCAGATTGTATGGCTATCTTCAACTAATTGTAGTAGGTATGAAAAAAAACATTTGACTGCCATTGTTTATTCATGTCGCTTGAGTTTTACAATGTACTTAACTTCACGGCCAGTGCTTCAAAAGGATCGATGTCCGAGAAGGTCATACATTTCGGCATCTCCCAGGAAATAAAATATACAAGGATCAAGAGCCAGCTGAAATCAAATTCATATCCTTGATCCTATGCTTCTCTGTAGTTGTGTTCCAACTGGTTCACCAGGGACTTCACCCAGTTCATCTGAAGCCCTTCTGCGCACTTCCCTGCAAGGTCGACTACACAACCGGTGACTTGGGTAGGGAAGTTCTTTCGTAATAACTTCCTTGCAATCAATTGACACGTAATGCACACTGCGCCACTCTAGATAGAAGATACCTTGTAGCCTCGCGTTCCCTTCTCAACATCGCCATGAGTGTCCTTAATCTTCTGTTCTAGGGTGCGATCCATGGCTTTTCCTTGGTAAAACTCTTGTGGATCGGGTCCTTGCATACTCAACCCTGTGATCTAATTGATCAATGTCATATCAACTATTATACAGAGGTTTAGCAACAAATAGCCATCATGGTAACAATACAACAGTAGCTTGACACATGCATTCACCTCCTGGTGTCTTCCGAAGTGGGGAATCTTCATGACATTTAGCAGGGTGGACTGTGCGAGGTTCATAGTCCACAACTGGGGCATTATATTTGAATTCTTCCCCTTAGTTCTAGTCAGGTACTTATGTGGGGCGAGCATGTTATAGACTTTGTGATATCCAAGGTTTAAGTCAATAAACTTCAACGCTGCACTTTTATCTTGGTCTGCTTGAACTGTGCATATCCCCTTCGGGAGGTATTCCATAACCAAGGTGTATTTGAAATCTCTGGGAACATTGTCTCGATTTACTACGTCACTCAGAGGTGGAATATAGGTAGGTAATATGTTCAAGATCAATTTGGCATTCACTAGATCATGCCTGTGCTTGGTTCGCTTTTCATCTGATGGTCGGGATGGTCCGGCTCCGCAAGTAGTGGACGGAGAGGTTGGAAATCTTCTCGTCGACAATGCTCGTAAAACTATAGACATCGACATGAATCTTTCAGTCATGAGGGTGATCAGAACTTCTTCAACAACTTTCTCTAGAATGCTCAACTCATCCGACATACACACTCAGGGTTAACAATATCGGGTTTGGAAGGTAACTTAGACACAGTAATGGGATAGATAGAAATAGTGCGATGATCACTATGAAAAATAAACTTATTCTACGGGCTCAAACTATCAGTTGGAAAAAGTGTTCTCATTGCATGGCACGATGGGATAAATAGGTAACTTGGAAATGGGTCGCTTGCAATGGGTATGAAGCCTTCATTAACTCTATTTTGTCTGTTATGGCATGGTCCCAACAGTCGGATGGTGAGTTGTCTCTCCATAAATGTCTTTCTACCCATTCAGAGCATTGGTCTAATGGTTATAGTGTCCCCAACGGCTATATTGCTTTGCCATGGAGAAGTGCCATGTGTCGTTGTTCTGATATCCCGGCGAAGCTCCAATTTTGCAAATTTTCCTTATGCGAGGTTCCCTCTGGAACCTTCTACAACTTGTTGATATTATCTCCCTTCTTACTTAGATTTCTAGCCTTCTTCCCAGTGAGCTTCGTCTCGGTAGGCCTTTTTCCATTCTGATTCTTACCTTCTTTTGGCATAGTTACTTCACGTTGTTGAGATTCTTCCCTAAGATTCGAGGGTGATCCTTCTTCTTTATCTGGAATGGGTACTTCAATCTTCTATGGGTATTCTAGTGTTATTGCAACTTCAACATCCGGGTCTCTGGTGTTAAATAGCTTTCCTCTATTCTTCAATCAAGTGTGTGATCCTTCTAGTCATGAATTCTTTTAACTCTTGCTTCTTCTGCTCTAAAAAAAATTCTTCTTATTGACTTTTGGCGTGATCTCTTTCAATCCAAGGTTTTCCTAATAGCATGGTAAATGGGCCACTGTTCTCAATAAATTTAATAATCTCAAAATATTCCTCTGTCAAAGTTCCATTGGAATTCATAGGTATCCGAGTGAGCTCTCCACATAGGTTTATCAACTTTCCTTTGAATAGTCATATTCCTCCTAATGAAGGAATCATAACAGGCCTCCCTATAGCTTCCCAAGTTCTCTCTGTCATGATATTCACCCGTGTTTCCTCATCTAGAACACAGTCAATGTCGAAGTCTCCTATTCTTTATTTAAGGCATTCTTTTTCTTTGAAGATCTCTGATAATCTGACATGTCGGTGGTCATTCAGAGTTTCTTTCATCTGTAGCAATACTTTCTTTGATTCTTTCTGGGATTCTATCATAATCTTAGTTTATGGATCTGCCTTAGGGTTTTCTTGGTTCATATTCATCCTTTCAACCTTAGCAATCATTCTAGGGAAATCCAATACTTCATGGTCCATAGCTTTGCAACAAAGACAACTAGGTCTTCTCCCAGGGAATTCCTTAGCAAGATGTCCCGGTTTTCTTCAATTGTAAAAAAGGGTTATTCCTCTCTTTCTTTTAAATGATCCCTGACCTTTCCTACACTACGCGCTAGGATCATGGTAGCTAACCTCCAAACATTTCTTTCTAGGGTCCTACATACACTTATTAGTCCAAACATTCTTTCGATGCATAAGTATAACATATTTTTCACTATTCTTATCATATCTACTCATATCAAATCTTCTTTCATCTATTAATACCCTAGTTTTCAAGCTAGGATAGAATCTATCAAACATACCTAGATCCATACTGTTTAAACAAAAATTTCCACTTATCTTACTTCTATAGAGCACAAAGCTTTTAGATCTAGAACTTTTCAATATTATTACCTTTATCAGAGCACAAAGATTTCAGATCTTACCTCTTTTAATAAAAAAAGTCTCACTTTTTCCTTTCTTAGAGCACAAATCTTTCAGATCTTTCCTCTTTTCTTCAGATCAAACTTATTTTCCTTAGCACAGATCTTGTCAAACAAAGTAGAGTACTACACACTAGAGAAACAGATCTACGCACAGAGATTTCATAATGTCGGGTCAGATCTTTGCACAAAGCTTCTTCTTCCTCATTTCCTAGCAATCACAGTTTCAGGTCCCGACAACGAAACCATTTGTTGGCACACGGGAAGACCCAGGGTTCAACACTAACAACGCACCAACAAAACCCTAACTATCGACCCTTTTGGCAACACCTGTGAAGCAAATGAAGTCTCACCCAAGGTAGAGGCAGGGGTGGTTTCAGGACTCAGGTGTCTACAACCTTAGCTGGCACCCAGATATGTGATTATAATAATTAATAGAGAACTTAGCACCATTAGTTCATTATTATTTACCCAATATCTACTTCATAGATAAAACAGAGCATCACAACATTCACCAAGATCTAATGTATCTAAGCACTTAGCATCAATAAATGGATCAGATCTAACAGATTCAAGCACTAAGCACATTCACCTATATTAGATCTAACATCCATATTCATCATAAGCACAAATCATAAATAGATCTATCTATCTATATTAATCACTTAGCAAATAACACATAAATACATAAGAACATCGCACAAAGAATAATAACACAGTATTTACATAGTTCACGCCCACCCTAGGGCTACGTCCACCAACTCTTCTTCTTTATTAGCTTCAATCAGTCATCTACATGCACAGAGCCACAAAAACCCTACTCCACATAGGATAGGAGATCTATGCACACCTCGTCAGATCCTCCTTCCCCGAGTTAGGTCTAGCACAAAGCCTTTCACAGTCTATTACAACCACTTGCACTCATCTTTATAAGTTTCTCACAATATGCATAGAGCATCTACAAACCAAACTTGTACTTAGCACTTAGCTTATCATCCTCACATCACATAGATTCCCCTTCTTACATTGCTTATACTTTACAAAATAGGCCTAAACATGGTTAAACCCATGGGCCGACATCCCACACCCATTACATATTCCCAAATCCCAAAAAGGGCCCAAAAAAGGGTCCGAGATCCCACGATCTCTGCTTCTTTTTGCAATCCATCTTCGACAGGTTGTCGAAGTCCCAAAATAGGTCAAACTTGACCAAGGATCTCCCCAAAACTTGGTCAAGGGCCAACAATCCTCATTCATATTTAGTTGTTTGAACTGTAATCTATAGGTTTGAAGCTTGGCATCCTTTACCTTCTCATTACCTTCATAACTGCTAATGGGTTTGTCCCACATTTCTTTGGCAGATTCTAAGTGCATAACTTTTACAAATTTTGCTTCTACAAGCCCACTCAGAATAACATTCATAGCCCTAGCATTGAATATGAATTCTATCTTGTCATATTTATTAGCTAGTACAACTGGATTTACATAACCAGTCTCTACAACATCCCATACATCTGCACCTAAATCCATTATGTATGTTCTCATCCTAACTTTCCAGAAGGCAAAGTTTGTTCCATTGAACAGAGGGGCCTTGTTGGTTGAAGTTCCTTCATGGCTAGTCATGTTTAAGCTTTGGACCTACCCTTAAATAAAGGGAACTAGCTCTGTACCAATTGTTGGACAACTGAGAAGGGGGGGGGGTGAATCAATTTTTACTGTGGTTAAAAAATTATGCCCATTTTAGACTCTTTACATAACACTCAATGATGATCACAATAATGCAGGGAAGTAAGAAATAGAATATTCAACATAAATCACACACATGAAATATATGGAGACATATATTTCCTAAGGAAACCCATAAAGGGAAAAATCTCTTCTTCTTGATATGATAAGTATCTTTATTTTCTGTACATTATCATTCTTATGAGCTCCAACTCCTCTTGAGTCTACAACCTCTATTTTACAAGCAACAACTTGTTGAGAGAACCAAATCTCTAGTTTCTTGAGCACCCACTAGAAGGAAGCACCAACTCCCTGAGTGTTCTAGCACCAATTGGATGGAAGCATTAGCTTCTAGTCACATAGGCACCAACCTGTATAAAAGAGAACAATAGTTCTCCCTTGCACCACCCTACCACCCTGCTTCTTCTGGTTGCAACCAAATGGAAGCTACAACTCCCTGTGTTCAATCACCCACTTGAAACTTTGAGGACCACAGTCCTCCCTAACACCTCCCCACCACCCCCATTATAAATCTTTTTTTAATGGGATTTATTACAATGATATAGTGTTTATCAATGGCTTACTAGTCTCATCATTGTTCTTCTACACTGCTCTACTCTTGATGCATCAATGTCCTCCTACTTGCATTCTCTTGTGATTTATGCTCTGTGCATTATTTCCATTCTATGCGCTACACCTCTTCTGTGCATTTTAGCTGCTGCATAGATCATGCTTCTACCTCCATGAATAACTCTCAACAGAAGAAACCATCTCTTCCTTTTTATACATATATTTATCATGCCAATTCCTCTACCAGATGATACACCTAACTCTTCATTCTCTCTGGTGATCATGCTGAGTCTGTTCTTCATCAGTGGTCATTATCCTGATATTCTTTGGCTGCTTTGGAAGTTACAGTCTTCGATGCTTTTCCATATGTCAATTGTATCTATGATGAGTATTCATCTCGCTAGGAGTTACCTCAAGACTCTTCAGCTTCTTTGGCGATCACCATGAATCTCTTCGAATTCTTAGGTGGTTATACTAAGTGTGTTCATCTTGAGTGGGTGTTATCCTGATATTCCTTGGCTTCTCTGGTAGTTGCAACTCTTCATATTCTCTGTCAGTTACATCCCGTCGTCTTTGGATTCTTTGGCTTCTAAGCCCCTTCCTTCACGTGACCACTGGTGGTGACCAAACGCCTATTCAAAAGGTGCTTCTCGATCTCGGTCTAGTGAGCGTTGTCTCCATTTCATGATATGACCTTGGGATATGAACTTCACATGACCACACGATTGTGGGTGCATCCATAGGAGGTTTGAGGGAAACCCGCTTTTCGCCCCGCAATTCACTACGAGCCTCCACGCGTCCTTTCTCCAAAACCATGGTTTCAATTTCAGCCCGCTTAAGGAAAATTAATACCCGAGCATGTTCTGGCCCCGCAATGTGATGGGAGTGTCGATCTCATGATCTTGACGGTGCTCTTGAATAGATGGTTCAGATATTCCCTTTCACGATTGTTAGGACCCTGTAATGTACCTTTTTTCTCACACCTTTTGCTACCATTACACCATTTTTCCACTCATATTTAAACTTATATTATCACCTTACCCTATCTCTCCAAAGGTATATAACGTCTCTTCTCTTTACTATATGTTTAATCTATTTTTCATATAATTTTACATTACTCTCGTACTTAACCGTTGATCAGAAATGTATAAGTGTTGAAACAGTTCGAACTATAGATTAGCATTGAGGCCTGTTGCTGAAACAGTTAAAGAACGCAAACCCTGTGGATGAAACAGTCTGTGGACTACGATGCTGAAACAACAAATCACATAGAAGAAGTTGTTACACTCTCCATGGTCTACGATGCTAAAACAACAACTCACACAGAAGAAGTTGTTACACTCTCCATGGTCTACGATGATGAAACAACAACTCACACAAAAGAAGTTGTTACACCCTCCATGGTATACGATGCTGAAACAACAACACAAAGATGTTACATTGACCACAACATCCACACCTTGAGCCAGAATTAACCATCGTTGCCGCGTGACCACATGCTGAAATAGTCAGAACACAAATCCCGTTGCTGAAACAACCCATGATTTGCGATGATGAAAAAACATACAACAACAGTAACGAGAAGACAAATAAAGAAGTTGTTACTCCAGCTGAAACAACAACACCCCACTCAACACCTTTTCAACTATTGTAATAGCATTCTACTGCGAGAGACTAGGATGCCCTATCCCAGTATAGAGATTTTATCTGACTAAGAATAGGACTCATATGTACACATGTAATTGGATGATCAAATTGTATCGAGGGGATTCTCCTCTTTAAATAAGAGGAAATCATCATTAGAGAAAAACCTTCTTTTTGGCTAAGAAAGGATTTATAGAGAAGGACGTGTTTTACTTCAGACAT
>SNQJ01S0027516.1:96054-122376 GCA_010110895.2 Picea sitchensis | reverse complement strand
TGCAGTATCTTCTCACTCACCATGGTATGCAGACATCACTAACTACTTGGTTGCAGGGAAGTTACCACCACACCTATCCCACCGAGAGAAAAGAAGAAGCATTCAACAAAGTGCTCGGTATAGTTGGATAAGTGGGTGTCTTTTCCACACAGGACTTGATCAAGAAATCTGAATATGCATTAGAGAAGATGAGGTTTATGATTTACTTAAAGCTTGTCATGATGGCCCTTATGGAGGGCATTTTGCTAATAAGAGAACAACACATAAAATTCTTAGGATGGGGTATTATTGGCCCTCACTTTTTAAAGATGCAAAGAAATATGTCCGGGCCTATGATAGTTGCCAAAGAATGGGCCAACCTAATCATAGAGATGAAATTCCATTAAACCCTTAGATAATACTCGAACCATTCGAAAGATGGGCCTTAGACTTTGTAGGACCCATTAACCCCCCATCCAATCAAAAATTTTACATAGTGGTCTGCACAGACTATATGACCAAGTGGGTGGAAGCTAAAGCACTCCATAGAGAAACTGAAGAAGCAGTTCTAGATTTCCTATTTGAAGACATCTTCATCAGATTTGGAGTGCCAAGAGAATTAGTTACAGATGGAGGACATCCTTTCACTTCTCATGGTTTTAAAGACACCCTTCATAAATATCATATTCAGCATAGAATGACTACAGCATACCACCCCCAAGCCAATGGACAGGTGGAAAGCACAAATAAAGTAATAGAAGCAATTCTCACAAAAACAGTGAAGGAAAACAGAAAGGATTGGTCTCACAGGCTCCCTGAAGCATTATGGGCCTACATAACGACCTGGAGAAATACTACAGGATTCTCTCCCTATGAATTAGTTTATGGAAAAAGTGTTGTCTTTCCTGTGGAATTTGAAATCAAAACCTTAAGGACTAATTTAGCTGTCAACCTTGATTTGACTGATGCACAGACAGCCAGGTTGCAACAGCTTAATGAATTGGATGAAAAAATATTAGATGTCATTCATCAGACAACTATGATTCAACAGCAAAGATCAAAATGGCATGACAAAGCTATCAAGCATAAGCAATTCCAAAAAGGTAATTGGGCCCTACTGTACGACTCTCGGTTTAAAGAATTTCAAGGGAAACTACGTACAAGATGGCTTGGACCTTACGAAGTAGACATTGTTTTCCCCAATGGAACAGTAAGGCTCCTCACAATCGACGACTCTAAAACACCATTACTTGTAAATGGTCATCGGCTCCGTCTGTACCAACGCCCTATTTCCAAAGAAGATTTTAAGGATACATGTGTGGCAGACTCTCATTACCTTTTTTTAGAGGGGGATCCTACCCCTCATTGCAATTAATTCTTTTTAATTTAATTTATTTAGTATTAGATTAGATTTCATTTACTAATAATCCCTGTCAGGAAATAGCATGTTACAATTGATTTTTGCAAATTCTCGATCAGAGCAAAGGCCTACTAAGAAAGGACAATCTTACTTCAAGAAGAGCCAAGCTTCCCCATTGCTGAAACACCATTGTTCAACAATTTTCTACATTTTCCCATTGCTGAAACACCACTGTTCAACAATTTTCTACATTTTCCCATTGTTGAAACACCACTATTTAGCAATTTTCTACATTTTCCCCATTGCTGAAACACCACTGTTCAACAATTTTCTACATTTTCCCATTGTTGAAACACCCTTGTTCCGCAATCTTCCACATTTTCCCCATTGCCGAAACACCACTGTTCAACAATTTTCTACATTTTCCCATTGCTGAAACACCATTGTTCAACAATTTTCTACATTTTCCCATTGCTGAAACACCACTGTTCAACAATTTTCTACATTTTCCCCATTGTCGAAACACCACTGTTCCGCAATTTTCCACATTTTCTCCATTGCCGAAACACCACTGTCCAACAATTTCTCCCTTTTTCCATACTGCTGAAACACCACTGCCTCAGCAGTATTCTGCAACATCACTCTTCAACGAACATTTCTCTATTCTTTCCCTATTGCTGAAACACCAACTTTTCAGCATTCTCTGTCAATAATATTTTGCGCTCTCAGACTACATTTTGTCCTTCCAGTAAATAAATCCTTTATACAATTCCCCTAACAAATCAAAAAGTCTCTGCCATGGCCACTACAGAACTATTATTGGCAGGCACTATATTTTGTTTGAAGTACGAATCAAAAGGTAAAGGTGAGGTATGTAAATTTTATATGTAAATACAATTAAGCTATAGTTAATGAGAAGATTCCAACTCATTATTACCACTCATGTAAAATCATTATTAGCCGCACTTAAGGGGGGGGGAAGAAATATCGAACTTTTATACCATCATTTCACACAAATCAACCACCATCATTCCTTTTTACCATCCATTCGTTTGTTTCACGACCATTTGCATGCCTTCACCCGAAAAACTCACTCTGCACAGAAGCGGTTACTCAACTCTTTGACGATGCATTTTACTGAGTTGTTAGCTATGGGAGCCCCTGTTATATGGTACGAACCCGCCACAATAGCCTTGTTAGAAATGTATCCAGAAGCCTATCAAATTTTTCTGCAAGCAGGATGGCTCGGTTATTTTCAGAGGCTCCAGGGATTTGATCAACAACAGGTTCTGCAATTTGCTCGAAATCTCTAGGAAGATCATTCCATTGTTCAAGGAGTTTGGATTCCAGTTACAGAAGAGGATATAGCACAGGTTTTGGGTCTCCCTACCAATGGCATTTGCTTGTTCAGCCGTAAACATATCATCCTTAATGCCCAACAGGATTTCCTCTTGCCAGGGGAACAAATTGAACCTAAAGGCCGGGGTGTCCGACTTACCTCGTTGCTGCCTCCATGGCCGAAAGTTGCAAAGTTTGTCAAGCACGACCTTACCTGTGAAGGCCGATACTAGGTAGTCTACCAGCATGATTTTGTCCTGTTGTCTCATTTACGACATGCTAGATTAGTGAACATTCCTTATTATCTGCTCGGATGTCTTAAAAATATGTCTCACTACTGTAAAAGGGCTAAAGATCCCGCCCTTTCACTCACCCATCACCGTCTCGTTCAACTACTTATCCAAAAGGGTTTTGCCCAACAAAACCCTCCCCTAAAAAATCCACCCATAGACCCCCAATAAGTTGTTGAATATCCTAAAAATCTTCAGGAACAACAACCACAAAACCCTCCAGACCCTTCGGAAGTACCTAGCAGTCCACCTACAGACCCAATCAATCCAATTAACCCCCCTACCATACCAAGCCCGCCCACATTTTACCAGAATCATCCACTCCTACCGTGCATATCCTTAGCGATGATTCTGAACTAGACAATTCTCCTTGTCCCATCATTGAGGAAAATCCCCCACGCAAACAAAAGAAAATTCCTTTCTTCCAGCCCTTTTCACAAAGAAAATGAACAAGGGCCTCAACAAGGGCAACCACTACTGCCACTGCCCTAAACCCCCAACCCATCCAACTAAAACCCCGTACACCTCCAACCTCCCAAATTCCAGAATCTTTACCTATTCCACCCACAGGCACTGAAACACAAGAACCAAATGCCCAGTGTGTTGCGACATCATCCGTTTCAAATCAAGTAGATGAAACAAAAAAACCAGCTACTCATCAAGTAGCTGAAACACAAGAAAGAGCTACTCATTCAGTAGCTGAACCACAAGAACCAGCTACCCATTGGTTAGCTGAACCACAAGAACCAGCTACCCATTTGTTAGTTGAACCACAAGAACCAACTACCCATTCAGTAGCTGAAACACAAGAACCAACTACTCATTCAGTAGCTGAAACACAAGAACCAGCTATAGTTGTCACACAAGAACCAACTACAGCTGAAACATAAGAACCAATTGCTGATATTGATACCGAGACACAGGAATCAGATGCCCAAGGTGTTGCAACATTAATTTCTCTACATCAAGAAGCTAGAATACAAGAATCAACTGTCGATCCTGTAGCTGCTCCAAAAGAACCAGCTAGTGCGACTGTGACTGAAACACAAGAACCAGTCACCCCTCTTCCAGAACCAACAATGGCCTCTGTCTTACAAGAAAATGAGTTCCTAAGGTCTAAAATGGAAGCCTACAAGCAAGATATAGCCATGGCAAAGGAAGCCTATGAGAAGGAACTTAAATTGTACACCCTAGCTCGCATAGCGACCATGGCAGAGGGAACTACAACAGAGAATCCGTGTAGAGAGTATATGTGCAGTCAATGTGGGGACATCTATTATCAAGCAGGCTACAAAGTAATTTAAATTCCAATGCCAGGAGCTTCCCCTGCACCTACGACTTTTGCAGTCAAAGAAGAAAAACCTGTTGTTACACAAGAACCAACAGGACCTTCCAAAATTAAAACTGAACCATGGCCTACAACAGTTGTCAAATCTGAAGCCCCTGCTTTTGTTAATAAAGTTGTACAAACACTGTCTATTGATGAATCTGCCCCTCCTAGCCAAATCAATATCCACACCTTTGTGGAGCAAGCCACTCAGACCCCACCTCAGCCTACCACATGCAATGCTGAAACACAAACTCAACCATGGGATGAGCAGGCAATAGTAGACAAATGGAAAAAAGAGTCTACTGTTACACAGACCAAAAGCCTGCAGGAACACAGACTAATCTGGCTAAATCATATCTACTCAAATTGGGAAGCTTTGGAACAAACACACCAATAATATCGTGCCCTTATGAAACAAAATAAAGAGCTAAAAGGCAGATTGCTCCTGATATTTGACTTGGCACAAAAGTTTTTGGCTGCAAGGAAACCATCCTGTAATTACTCTATGTTCCTCATGGAACGACTTGCATTGTTTCAGATCAAATCAATCAAAGAAGGCAGACCCCATGTAGTATTAAATCCAACAAATTTTGTTAAAATTTTTGTAGAAGCCTCTGCTATGGATCAACACCTCCTCTGTGAGGCATATTTTCATAATGAGGCCATCCTGGAGAACCGACAACTTAACCTTAACCCTCTTGTCGGTGACATCCAGATTCGGGAACTCACCTCCTTCCTTGAAAATCAGATTATATGGTAGGATGACTTCCTAGCTGCCAAGCATAACGAGGATAACCGCCTTCTCTGGATATGGCCAGAACCACAAAATGCTGCCACCTTTGTTACAAAATATTATTAGTTTTTGAAGAAACCAGGGATGACTCAACACATTCAGCAACTACAGACAACAGTGCTTCAGGATTGTCAACAGTTCATTAAATCCACAGAGATTTCTTCCCTACAAGAAGATAACATGTTTTGGCAACAATCCACTGGGAAAAGACAAGAACACAATCCCTTTAGCCCCACTAATCTTGAAATAGCAATCTCCAGGGTACCTAGCTACATCAAGTGTGTTCAGCAATGTGTTGAAAGTTGGATAGGGTATAAGTTTCATTTTCCTATCCTCTAGATGCCATCAGAGAAATATCAAGTTCATTATAAGTTGACCAAGAAGGTAGAAACAACAACTTGGCAAAGGTTACAACGCGTTCAAGGGTTTAGAGCTCCAACAGACAGCACCTTCCACAACTACTGCTTGAGTAACTTGCATGCTCAGAGTCAGTATCCAGATTCTGATTCGGATTGAAGTTGCCTGAGGAAATGCAACATTTTAAGTTGGGGGGGATGTTAGGACCCTGTAATGTACCTTTTTGCTCACACCTTTTGCTACCATTACACCATTTTTCCACTCATATTTAAACTTATATTATCACTTTACCCTATCTCTCCAAAGGTATATAACGTCTCTTCTCTTTACTATATGTTTAATCTGTTTTTCATATAATTTTACATTACTCTCATACTTAACCATTGATCAAAAATGTATAAGTGCTGAAACAGTTCGAACTGCAGATTAGCATTGAGGCCTGTTTATGAAACAATTAAAGCACGCAAACCCTGTGGCTGAAACAGTCTGTGGACTACGATGCTGAAACACCAACTCACACAGAAGAAGTTGTTACACTCTTCGTGGTCTACGATGCTGAAACAACAACTCACACAGAAGAAGTTGTTACACCCTCTATGGTCTATGATGCTGAAACAACAACACAAAGTTGTTACATTGACCACAACAGCTGCACCTTGAGCTAGAATTAACCATCGCTGCCACATGACCACGTGCTAAAACAGTCAGAACGCAAATCCCATTGCTGAAACAGCTCGCGATTTGCGATGTTGAAATACCATACAACAACAGTAACGAGAAGACAAATAAAGAAGTTGTTACTCCAGCTGAAACAACAACACCCCACTCAGCACCTTTTCAACTATTGTAATAGCATTCTGTTGCGGGAGACTAGGATGTCCTATCCTAGTATAGAGATTTGATCTGACTAAGAATAGGACTCATATGTACACATGTAATTGGATGATCAAATTTTATCGAGGGGATTCTCCTCTTTAAATAAGAGGAAATAATCATTAGAGAAAAACCTTATTTTTGGCTAAGAAAGGATTTACAGAGAAGGACGTGTTTTACTTCAGACATTGTAATATGATATAGTTGACAGATGAATAAAAGATTGTTCTGGGCATTTCTTTCTAGTTCCTCTCATTTCAGGGGAATCTTGTGAGAAGGGAGGGCCCACCTTCTTCACAAGATTCACCCATTAGCTTTGTAGTGTGTTAGTGTTATTTCTGTTCATGCTTTGATTAAATTATGTTTTGCTGAAACACTACTTTACTGAACTTTGTTTTGTTGAAACTCTACTTTACTGATTATTACATTGTTTTCGTATGATTCATGCTTGGGTAACCGTTAATCATTCTAGTTAGCAATCCTGTTTGGTCAATTTATGAAAGTGTGTTAATCAGGGATAGGTGCTGAAGATTCATGCCTGGGGAATAGGGTCATGTTATATGTTAAGAAATAGTTAGTCTTCAGTGTGTGTGTCAATCATTTCAATTAGCAATGAGTCTATGAAAGTATGATGATCAGAAACAGGTGTTGAATATTCCTGCTTGGGGAATAGGGTCCTATTCTCTGTTAAGAGATAGTTAGCCTTCAGTATGTGTCAATCATTTCAATTAGCAATGAGTTCATGAAAGTGTGATGTTCAAAAACAGGTGTTGAAGATTCCTACTTGGGAAATAGGGTCATGTTCTCTGTTATAGAATAGTTGGTCTTTCCTTTTGCAGTATCATGAAAAGATTTTTTTCTTAAGTTGTTATTTCTTAATGTAATCCAGGATTCTTTGGACAATTATTTCTTTAAACATTGAACTCTGCAATAGGTAGATTACTTTCCTGTAATTCAAGTTAGAACTTCAGTTTGTTCAAAGCAAGGTGTGATTAATATATTTTTACTACAACTCTAGGTTGCTTTTGAGATTGAGCATATATAGTGTGTGATTACCTTTGAAATACACAAACTTCCCTGGGTTGACAATTTATGTAGCACTTGATTGTTTAGTTAAATAAGAAATTATAGTGACCAACAACGATATGTGGATCAAATCTATCCTCCCTAAATCAACGGTTGTGATTTATTTCATGATCCAGGCTCCAGGAGTTTCAAATATCAAACCTCTCTTTTCCCATACGCCAAACTTCCGGAGTTGAAAATCCACTGACACATGTCCCACATCACATCAATGGTCCTTGTTCACTTAGGGAATTTGACATTTCATCCAGATAAACGGTTTTGCGTCACCTTTCTCGATCAACGGTGGATATCTCCTTCAAGTCTCCGGACTTCTGAAATTTCAAATATCAAACTTTACTTCCCCTCGAAGTATATGGATTACTACCATGTTTCCTTGCTGACGTGGTCTGCCACATGTCCTTGCTAAGGTGGTCTATTGATGTGGGTGAGACGTGTAGGCATTGTAGTGGAGTGTGACATCAGAGCGTGGAGGTGATATTGATGAATGGTTTGGTGGTTTACTCAGAGGGGGGTCATGCGGTAAGTGGTAATGAGCGAGGGGGGTCTAAGTTAACATAAATATGACACGTATCAGGGTCCCACAAGGAAAACACCACCAACTTGAACCCCCCCCACAGTTAAAGGTAGAAATCTCAAGGGGGTCTGATATGCCCTGTCGAACATAGATCTGAATCCTCGATTTTGGGCTGCTTAGATTAGTGTGCCCTTTACCTAATCTATCATGTCATTCCACTTAGAATGATCCAATGCCTGACGGAAATTCATGTTTGATCTGATGACTGATGAGTATTCAAATAATCAAATTATCAATTCTTTAGCCCCGTTTAACTTACCCTTCAATCAATTTGATCCGACAGTCAACAGATATTTGGGTGATCATGATCTCAGATCTTAGCCCTTGATTATCTTGTCCTTCCACTAATTCAATCTGAAAATCATCGCATTTTCTCCAGATCCGATGGTCCATATTCATTTCAGATTTCGGGCTTCGGGTAATTGAACTTTCAAGTTGCCAATTCTTCCGAAGTGATATTCCCCGAATGGTAACCTCCTTGTAAATCCATTGGATCTAACGTTTGCTAGTCTTTTGGTTCAATGATCCAACGACCACTATCTCTCTTCCTCCTGAGATTCTGATCTCTTTGACTTAGAATATTTTCTAAGTGTTCACGGGTCTCAACCTTTGCTCCTCCCGTGAGTCTGTCTCTTGGACCTCGTCTGCAATTATGGAAACTGCTATCTCTTATGAGCTCTCTTGTTTCTTCATATTGTTCACTTCTCCTCTTGAGCTTATTCTTTTCCTGTAAAACATCGACGTTGTTGTTCTTTCCATCAATGACAAGCACACGATTTCATGTAAAACATGCCAACAAAACACTTAATTAGTAAAATTTCAGCACCAATTCACTTCTAGAGGGCATAACTCCTTGCTCATAAGTCCATTTGTGGTTCAAGAAAAACCTATGGAAATATTATGAACCATAAAAACTATCCATAGAACCATATTTGGAATATGGGTATGTAAAAATGTGCAAGAAGAGAAAGAAGACATTTATAACATACAAGGATGAAATGGAGAAATAGTCTAAACTTCTATGAACCATAAGTTTCAGCTCATAGCTCAGATTTGAGAAAATGAATATATTATGGAAAGGTATTGAGGAGAATAATACATCTATTCACCCATAATATTGAATTGAGTCCTAAAATTTTATCAAAAATTAATAAAGTAAATTCTACAGAAGTAAGTGAGTGGAAAATTGCATCTTGTGGTTGTCGTAACGTTTCACTCAAAACTCATAATGAGGCATGAGTACAACTATTTGAGAGATGTTTCAAAGAGGAAGGTGTCTAAGGAATCATATTTTGAATTAGTGAATTTTTTTCTTCATAAATTGATATGAAAAATAACATGTATTCTAATTAATGAAATGTTTTATGGTATGCATGCACTAACAAGAATTATTACGTGCACATTTCTTGTAGAATTAGAGGTACACGAAAATAAATTTGGTTCTTATATGAGGAGTGGTGTTATGAAATATGCACAAGGATATTACATCCATGAGGAGGAGGTCTTAGTCCTTCATGTCAGCATGGGAAATGATAAGACATGGTCTAATGGAAGGATAGGTAGGCATGAGCCTATAACTATGAGAAGCATGCATAGAGAAGTGCATAGATATAAGGTAGATACTAAAAATATCATGAAGTCTTGGGAAGAGATACTTCAAATTTTGAATATGTTGTATATGCAAGCTAACAAAGACTCTGGAACCAAGCAATCAACTAGTGCTAGACAGGTGATAGCATCTAGATCCCTAAGTAGAAAGGATGATCGTGGGAATGACATTCATTCGAGAAGCATGAGTAGGCCCCATAATTCTCCAAGTCAATCCACTAAAACAAATCATGGAAGTTCAAGGCTAGGGATCAACCCAAGTGTTTCTCCTATCAATAGATAGAGAAGAAGGCTTAAGAAAGACATCTTTCAAGGTGAACTCGGGAAAATCAAGTCACCAAATTTCAATGGTGAGCATAGGAAAGAAGAAGAGGTTGAGGCATGTATGTTGGAAATGAAGAAATATTTCAAAATACATGATTACCCCTCAAGCGAAGAAGCTAGAATTGTAACCTACCACTTGCAAGCAAACAGAAACCATGTGGTGGGACCAACTTAAGAAAGATAAAAACCTTGATGAGAAGAGAATCTCATGGAGGCAACTCAAAAGATATTTCTAATAGAAATATTTGTCTAAGCATTATTATTAAAGGAATATGAAATATTTCTTTGAAATCAAGTTGGGAAGCATGAAAATGGATGAATATGAGAAGGGATTCTTTGAAATGTTGAAATATGTTGACTTCATAAAGGATCAAAGGCAGAAAGGTTTTAAGCCACCCTTTTTCAAGAACAACTCCCAAGAAAATCAACAAGGTCATTCAACCCAAAATGAGCACAAGATTGCAGATTCATTTGGGAAAAGGCCAAGGAAGCAACTTGTCCAATGTTGGGGATGTGAGCGAAATCATTTATATAGGAAATTTCCTCACAAAGGAGAAAGAATGTGGACTTTCCAAAACATTTAGGATGTTGAAACAGTGGAATACATGGGAGGGAAAATGCCAAGGATTTATACATCCTTGGAACAAGTAAGAAAAATATCAATCCCCCATGATTGAAATGGAAGGTAAGATTGATAACCAACCCATATAAATTTTAATTGATTCTTGAGTTAGCCATAGTTACACAAAATATAACATTATTGAAATATTTTACTTGAGAATAAGTAAGCATAAGAAATTTTGGTTAGTTCAGTTTCCATAGAGGCTAAGAGGAAAATCAATGAGTTAGTTAAATATTGTCCAATAGACATGAATGGAATCAACACAAAGGTAGATATGAACATCATACCATTGGGTTCATATGATTATCCAATTAGCATGTATTGGTTGGAAAAACATCATGTTAACCTAGACTGCTACAACAAGACAATCACATGTCTTGATGAAGAAGGAAATTGAGGCAAGGTTCAAGGCATTTCAAGAGCTATAGTCTTTAGAGAAATTTCAGCTATGTAGTTGAAAAAGATCTTTAGGAAGGGATGTCATATTTTTGCAGCCCATATGGAAGAGGTAGCCAAAGATAAAGTGGAAAATATTGAATACCATCCATTCTTGATGGATTTTGAAGATGTTTCTAGAGAAATCCTACGACTACCACTAAAGAGAGACATTTATTTCTCTATTGATTTGGTGTTAGGAGTTGCACCAATGTCCAAGACATCTTTAAAAATGTGCACACCAAAATTGAAGGTGTTATAGATTTAGCTTGAAGAATTGATATGGAAGGGGTATATACGCCTAAGTGTGTCACCTTGGGGAGCCCCAGATCTTTTTATGAAGAATAAAGATGAATCCCTAGGGATGTATATTGATTTTAAACAATATATAATATCACCATATAGAACAAATATCCTTTGCCAAGAATTGATGATTTATTCGATCAACTGAAAGGTGCAAGAATATTTTCCAAGATTGAATTGAGATCAGGTTATCATCAAGTGAGGATAAAGGAAGAATACATCAACAAAAAAACATTAAAGGAAAGATATGGGAATTATGAATTCACGGTAGTTCCATTTGGGATATCAAATGCCCCAACTATTTTTATGTTCCTGCTAAATGGAGTGTTCAGGGAATACCTGAACAAGTTTTTAATTGTGTTCTTCAATGGTATCCTCATTTACTCACATACAGAGGAGGAAAATGAGCAACATTTAAAAATGGTGTTGCAAGTTTTAAGGGAGCATAAATTGTATGTTAAGCTAAGTAAGTGCATATTTTATCAAAATAAAGTTCACTGCTTGGGGAATATAATTTCCACAGAAATGATAGCAATTGATACCAAGAAGATAGAAACCATTAGGGGATGGACAACACCAAGAAGTATCACAGAGGTTAGGTCATTCATGGATCTTTCCAGTTATTACCGGAGATTCATAAAAGGATTCTCAAATATTGTAATCCCAATCACTTGTTTTCAAAAGAAGGAGTGAAATTTGAATGTACTCCCAAATGTGAAGAGAGATTTCAACATATGAAAAACATCTTGACAAGTGCACCAATATTGAATATTTCATATTCAGATGAAGATTTTGTTGTGTGCATTGATGCATGAAAGGAGGGGACTGATGGAGTCCTTACACAAAAGGATCATGTGGTATGCAATCAATACATAAAATTAAAAGAGCATGAGAAGAATTATTCTACACATGAATTGGAATTAGCAGCGATCACTACAACGGAACATGAAATTAGCACATGAAATAGCGTCGGAATTTATTGTATTTTAATTCATGAATTGGACACATTTTCCGATGCAAAATTGGGTGCAATATGGACCTTTTATAATTTCTCTAGATTTAGCGTTGTAATTAGTACCAGATTTAGTGTTGTAAAAACAACGCCAAGTTTAGTCCCAAGAATAGTGCCAGGCTTAGGGCTAGGAATAGCGCCATTTTTACCGTCGGGAATAGTGTCATAATTATCATCAATTTTAGTGTCAGGTGTTTCTTCCTGTTTTTCTTTTGATATTCCTTCCAATTTTTCTTCCATTTTTGCATCTGGTTTGGCTTCCAGTTTTACGTCTAGTTTTTCTTCTGACATGGCTTCAAATTTTTCTTCCAGTTTGGTGCCAAGAATAGCACCAGGTTTAGCGTCAGGTTTTTCTTCCATTTTTTCTTCTGATATTCCTTCCAATTTTTCTTCCATGTTGGCTTCTGCTTTAGATTCTAGTTTTACATCCAATTTTTCTTTTGATATGCCTTCCAATTTTGCTTCCAATTTGGCTTCTAGTTTGGCTTCCAATTTTACATCTAGTTTTGCTTCTACTTTTGCTTCCCGTTTTCTTCCATTTTTTCTTTTGGTTTGGCTTCCCGTTTTTCTTCTAGTGTGGCTTCCAATTTGGCTTCCATTGTTGATTCCTTTTTTTCTTCCAAAAATGCTTCTTGTTTTTCTTACAATTATTAATTTAATATGTTTTATTTCAATTTAATTAGTTAAATATAGCATGTCTATTAAATAACTTATATGATTATATAGTAATTCATATAAATGCATTTGAAATATTTTATAGGATAACATTTATAAATCATTTTTAGGGAAATGGACATCCGTACAAATTAACAACATCATTATACTTATTAAATCTCCATCAAAATAGAATTTACAACATCCAATATATATAAAATAACAAGATAATTATTATAACATGATCATCATATACAATTAAAACAAGTGAGTCAAATATCTATAATTTAAGTGGATTTGACAACATCCATCATGATCATTAAATCAAAACCATAATACGTAATAAATATGCATCCAAAAATCATCAACCACTTCCAATATATAAAAATTGATGAGTCGGTATTGATAATGTCATCATCATATATAACCAAAACAAGTTAAAGTCAAATATTTTAGTAGATCAATAACATATGAAAATGATACATGTCCAACAGTTGACATAAGTCAAAATGATACATCATGCATATATTATATAAATAAAAATCATAAATTATGTAAGACAAAATGATACAAGTCATTATGATATGTCATGTCCAAATGATATAAGTCAACATGATACATGTCAAAATGATACAACTAAATAATATGGTATTGGAGGCCATGAAAATGATACATATGATAGTAACCATGAAAAGAGTCATTATAACAATATATCAAAAATGATCCATGATGCATCCTATATGATCATGAATGTCATTGGCTGCTACCAACAACTACCTCAACATTATCATCACCATCGTGATAATGATCATCATCATCATCATCATCATCATCATCGTCATCATCATCATCATCATCTACATCGGCATTGACATCATTTTCATATGTATCTCTGTCATCATGAGCATTATGTACCATCTCAACATTGGACCCAACGTCATGATCTTGATCTATTTGATGAGGATGATCTGCATCTTTTGGAAGATCCTTGTTCTACAAAAACAAACATTTAGAATGAAAATTTGTTTTATTTATTTCATGCAATAATTAATTTATCTATTATATATTTAATATTACAACATATGAAATGAAACGATAATCATATTACATCATAGAAAAGTGCACATAAGATAATAAAATTTCAAATAAGTTACAACTAATATGTCATTCCAATGATGTAAAACATTCAACAATTCTAATAAATGTTAGTAAAGATCATAAAAAAATGCCATGCCTAGCCTTGCCATGCCTTTCCTTGACAAGCCATGCCTTGCCTTAACATTTCTTTCATTTCCTTGACATTCCATGCCTTGCCTTTCCTTGACATGCTATGCATTGTCTTTCCTTTCCATGCCATGCCTTGCCTTGACATGCCTTTCCTTGCTTTCACATGCCTTTACTTGGCATGCCTTTGCTTGAGTTGACATGCCGTTTCCTTTCCTTGACATGTCTTTCTTTTCCTTGAAATTCATTTTCTTGACATTCCTTTCCTTGACTTGACATTCCATTTCCTTTCCTTCAAATGACATTCCTTTCCTTTCCTTGAAATGCCATGCCTTGCCTTGCCTTGACATGCTATACCTTTCCTTGACTTGCCTTTCCTTTCCTTGACATGCATTTCCTTGAAGCCATGCCATGCCTTTCCTTGACTTGCCTTTCCTTGCCTAGACATGCATTTCCTTGAAGCCATGCCATGATTTTCCATGCATTTTCATGGCTTACCATTCAAATTTCCTTGCAATTCCTTTCCTTTACATGCATTCCCTTGCCTTTCCTTGCCATGCCTTTCCTTGACATTCCATACCTTGGCTTGACATTCCTTGCCTTGCCATGCCTTTTCCTGATATGTCTTTCCTTGCCTTTCCTTGAAATATCTTTCCTTGCCTTGACATTCCATTCCTTGAATTGATATGCCTTGCCTTTACATGTTATGCCTAGCCTTGACATGCCATGCATTTCCTTTCCTTGACATGCCTTGCCTTGCCTTGACATGCCATGCCTTTCCATGCTCCTTACCTTGACATGCAATACCTTTCCTTGGCATTTCCATGCATTGCCTTGACTTGACATGCCATTTCCTTGACTTGATTCCCATGGGACCATGATTCCCATAGGACCATGACACCCGCAAGACCATGATGCCCACAATCACATGAAAAAAGGGTTTTTAAAATTGAACCCTTGTGTCGAATTCGCATTGTGCCTCACTGAGAAAAACTCTAGTTACAAATATCCTCTAACAAACACTTTTCTGGGTGATGGAATCATAAGAGAGGGGTATCCCTAGATAGAATCCAGTGACAAGAGTCCAATGAAACTAATGGTTCAATGATTTGAGGCATGAATTGTGTGTTATGGAAAGTTGCAACTCTCCTCCTAAATTCATACAGGGAGACAATGACAATTTGGTTTGGTGGCACAAAACCAAAACCGAGCAATGTACATGAGTTACATAACCTCCATAAGGTTTGTATGGCCAACATCCATGCAACCATGGTTCCCACAATGACCCGACATAGGGGTTGTGAAATTCGAACCCCTGTGTTATATTTGCATTATGCCTCACTGAGAAAAACCCTAGTTCTAGATATCCTCTAACAAACACTTTTACGGGTGACGAAATCATAAGAGAAGGGTCTCCCTAGCTGGAATTTGGTGCCAAGATCCTAATGGAACTGACAATTTTTCGACTCGATGCATGGTTTGTGTGTTATGGAGAGTTGAAACTCCCCTCTTGAATCCATTCAGGAAGACAATGACAATTTGGTCTGGGGGAAAAAATCACAACCAAGCGATGCAACTGAGTTCCGTAATCTTTTGAATGTCTATATGGCCAATGCCCATGTGACCACAGTTCCGATAATCTCCCAATATAGGGTTTTTGAAAGTCGACCCCCTGTGTTGGATTTGCATTGTGCCTCACTGATTCTCGAAATTAATGGTCATGTCACTTGTTCTAGGTTAAGAAAGATTAACAGGTAGAAGTAGAAGCCAGAGGTATGAAGGAAGAAATTAGAATCGGTACTTGAAACCTCATTGTGGAGGGTGATTCAACTATTATTATTAGCATTTCATCATCATGCTCAATAAGCCTTTGGCATCTCAAAGCAATCCTTGAAGAATCTAGACAGATAACCTCCTATGTCCAGAAGGTTAAGTTTTTCCACTATTATAGGGGGTGCCAATAAAGTCTCTCACACCAATGGTTACCTTCAGATGATTTATTCTTTTAAGCACACCATCTTTTATTTCTATGGTTTTGATTGGGGAAAAATTGTTCCCTCATATCCTGAGTGGTTTGTTTCATAAGCTATCTAGTCTTTTAAGACATAAATTTGTTTCAGCAGCAAAACCCTTGTAGTTGTGGGTTCAACTTCGCCTAACTTAGAATCAAATTTTGAGCTAGCAGGTATTTTCTTTCAAAAGTTCCAGTATTTATGAATAGGTTCTAGCTCAAAAATGACATTTAGAGAAATATTTCCTTACAATTGTGTTTGGGTTGGGTTTGTCCTGCTGTTTTCTAGTTTGATCAATTAGTTCTATGAAGTCCATGGACTTGTTGAGTTTAAGAGTATATATTGTTATCTTAGTGAGCGTTAAGCCTCTAAGATGAACAATCTGCCTCCTTTTGTATTCCATTTCTACGGGAAACCTTGGGTTTAATACAAATTCTTTTATTTAACCAAAACAAGTACTCACATAATTCGTCAATCTCAAACTTTAGAATAATTTGTGGTATGTTTTGTCATTTTCCATGATTTGAGACCACAAGATCATAAATCATGGTTTTAGAACAACCCTTTTAATAAATTTATCAGGGCTCATGTTCTACCAGAAGTTGTCATGGACAAATATAGCTCCCAAGGCAGGCTACTACATAAGATAAAATAAGATAATATTATTTTAATGTCCAACAAAAGACCACAATAAGTAGGACAATGGGACTAAAAAAAAGTACATCCACTATAGGTACATAGTGGAAGTGTGAAATAAACACTTATATCAATGTTATCATAGGAATATAAATATAGAGATCTAATTATTGGCTAAAAGAAACTACAAGAGAAGGTATAATTACATGATAAATGCTAAAAATAAAAGCAAACTGCAATAGAGTTTTTTGTATTCATTGCATCCTTGTAGACCCCAAAAATAAGGTTTGTAGTTCTTAATAGGTTTTTTCTAGACCAAAACATAAGTAGTAGTCAAAAAATATTTTTGAAGCCTCATCCCTTAACTAAACCTAGTTATGCTCAACTCTAATTGTTGCACATCTTACTCTGCACTCCATTTTCTACAAAACATGCTCAACCTCAACAATAGAATGGAAAACTTTCCAAAATGTGCCAAAGGTAGAAAATTCAAATATAAATGCTAAAACTTGAGAAGAATATGAAGAAGAGGGAAAATAATAAAGAATCCATAGGGATATTTTTCATGCCAAATCGGCATGTACAACATCCCTTGGGTTGTTTTACATGCCGAATTTCCATGCACAACACCCCTATGGATTTTGTGCATGCCAAATTAGCATACACACCAGCCAATAGGGTTGGTGTGCATGCCAATTTGGCATTCACACCAACCCTTGGACTGTTGTGCATGTCAAATTGGCATGCACACCAGCCCTATTGGCTGGTGTGAATGCTAATTTGGCATGCACATAATCCATAGGGTTGTTGTGCATGCCAAATTGGCATGCACACCAGCCCTTGGGATGTTGTGATGGTGTGCATGCCATATTGGCATTGTTTTACTATATACAAAAAGTCACATGGAATTAAAGGTGTTATTAGGTATCTATGATGTGAGTTCACATATTTGGTAATCGGCAAAATAACTTCTTATGATTCCTAAGATATGATTATTTACACATTTAGCATAGCTAGGGGCACTTTTTATGAAAGTTCTAGATTAGATAAGAATTTAAAGAAAATGATATTGTATTATTATATTGTGGACACAATCTATAGGTTTTTGATAAGAATATAATAATATTCTATAAATAGATGACCCAAGTTTTCTTGATCATGATGCAAAATCAAGTTATATTACTTTGGTTATTGTGCTGAAGATTTGGAGACCCAAAGATTCTAAAACCAAAGTCTTGCATTATTTTTTCATTGATGTCAACGAGTTGATGTCTTTTCATAGTATCATTGATGTATTGATTGATGGCCTATGTTGTCATAGATGCAATTGATGTCAACGATGTCAAGTGGTGTCATAGTGATGTATTGTCATGGATTGATGTATGGACGAGATGATGTAAAGGTTGGTAATTGTTGTTTTTTCATGCTTTATAGGAATATCCAAATGGATAAACCCCAAAGTGGTCCCATTATGGTGAAATCCCTCACGGGAAGATGCTCTTGGATAAATTTCTCAAAGTGGTCCCCTTATGGTGAAATCTCTCACAAGAAGACGCTTTGTGAAGTCTAAATGGTTAGGTATCCCAACAATGTGGTTAGGGAACCCAAGTTTGATTAAGGAATAATGTAATGAATATCAATGAATTTGCAGGATAAATGATCCCATATGGATAATATATATTACGTCGTTTTCGGTGATATGTTGAATGTCACATAACTCTTCACGGTTAGAGATTTATGGCCATGTGAAGTTAGTGAACCCTCATGAGTTATATAGAAGCCTCTAGAAGGTCAAAGATGTAAAATTATTCTAGAATCTCCTAGAAGAAGTTGACCAGTCAAAGTGGTTAGGCATGGGTTAAGTGGTTGCAACAATAAAACAATTAAAAATAAATTAGTTGCAGCTATAATTGGAGAGTTTACTATTTGTGGATAAAGTGGTTAAGTGGAAAAAGTGGCTAAGTGAACAAGAAGTTAGTCAAGGGAAATAATTTATGAATTGACTAATTATAGATAAGTTAGTTGCAACAAGAAGTTGTGAGTAAAGATAAGTTATTTAAATAATAAAGTCGTCAAAGTGGTTGCAAAGAAAAAATATTTAAATAATAAAGTGGTTGCAACAAGAAGCGGTGAGTTTACTATTTATGGATAAGTCAAAGTGGTTGCAAAAGAAACTAATTAAATAATAAAGTTAGTTGCAACTAGGAGTGGATAAATTACTATTTGTGGAAAGTGATTAAGTTAAGTGGACAAAGTGGTTAAGTGGATACTTCTAGAGGAAGCTACTTGGAGAGAATAAATAAGAGAGCAAGGGTCTCCCATTAGTATCCATTGAGAATATTGAATATATACAAGTGACTGAGGTAACCAAAGGATATATAAAGCGAATTTCAGAGGGAAGATGAAGTAAAGAAGGCCAAAATTCAAGGGAGGATAAAGTATTTTGATGATACTTTCTAAGGTATGTTATTTACATGTCATCTCACCATTTCCACAATAACTATTTTTATGGAATGATTCAGATAGATAAATATAGAGGATATTGAGATAACATATCCAAGTAACTGTGATAAAAAAATAATCTTGTGGGCCGTTTCATTTTTGGAGCTACACTCCGTGGAGAATAGGGTTTGTGGCTAGTCCTGAAACTAGTCTAAAATAGGCATTTTGGGTAAAAATATCATAAATTCTTCATAACAGATCCAAATTTTGTAAGAACAAATGTATTGGTTAGAGTACAATCTATAGTATGTTTTTTATTATTTTCAAATCCATACAACCAATATTCCATGTGGGTCATGCTCTACAAGTTCACTATCTAGAATAAGACAAAATGAAACAAGGTATGACATATTTTCTATAACTCCTTTTCTAGGAGGTTCCACGTAGTGGAACCCAGAGGAATTGTAGAAACAACATTGAAGAATATTTTGTACCATTTTCATACCTTTATTCATTACAGGTATAGAGTTATGATTATTGCAAGTTAGGGTTGTTGACCAATCCAAAATTAATAATGTGAGACTAAAGTAAAGTTTGATGAAAATGTTAGTCTCTTGTTGTTAAAGTTAAGGAAGGTTTGAAGGTCTATGATCATATACACCAATTTTGTTACAGATTTACATATCATATTTGGATGATGATATTGATGAGACAGGTTGAGGTGACATGTTGTGCATAGTCGATGGACTTGTGTTGGTATAGACTGTTGGTACAGTTTGACAAATTTCTTTTTGTCTACAAAATGGGTCTTATACTTGAGGGTTGGATTCCTCACATATTGGTTGGTGCTGAGATACACAGGTTGGGTCTTGTATTGAGAGTTGGTGCTCTCGTGTACTTTGTGCTCTACTTCAGTTGGTTCTAATAAAACCCAAGGATTGTAGTTCCTAATACAAAAGAAACGTATACATATATCTAGTGTTCCTTTTTTTTTTATTGTGATGGTGCATATACATTTATTGTTAATGTATGTAATTGAGATATATTTACATGCAAGAAACTAGGTATGAATGGAATTAATAAGTAATAATGTTGTGAATGGTGATTTCTAACTAATGTTTTGTGAGAAGTGTAAAAATATCTCAGTGTGATCGATGTGTCCAACAATTGGAATAAGAGAAGGCATTCAATATAAGTCTTAACAAGGTTGGAGGAGATCCATGGACACACAAATGGATGATGAAGTTCCAATATTTGATGAGAAAAATTATTCAGCATGGAGAATAGAAATGAAAGGGTATTAGAAATCAAAAGGAGTAGGTGTTTGGAAAGAAGCTATTGGTGGGGCAGTTCCCTTGAAGAATAAGTGAAAGTTTTTAGCTCAAAAGGAATAAAAGAAGAATGATGCATTGGCTCTCAAGAACATTTTCAATGGACTCTCAAGTTCTATCAAAGAAAGCATGGGACAATGTACTTCCATCAAGGATCTATGGTTGAATCTAGAGAAGACATATCAAGGAAAAAAGGAAGACACTGAAGACAATTCCAACAATAAAAATGAAGGTAAAGACTCTCCAAAATCCTTTGATTGCAATAATTATAAGTGTGATGATGTTGAATGTTTCTCTACAAGTGAAGAAGAAAATCTAAAAGTAGCTTGTGTAGAATCAGATGACCTTTATCCTATAGATGAAGAGAAAGATTTGTTGAATCTTAAAGATAATTTTTTATCTAAGTTAGATAATGTTAGCAATGAAATAGGGCATTACTCAATTGTTTTCTATTATCTTGAAAAATACACCAAGGAAGTCCTAGAAAAGTACCCAAGATATATCATGGAACTAAAACAAATGCTCAAAGAACAATATGAAAGTTAAAAGACTCAATTAGAAGAAAAATAAAAAGATATCAAAAGACTAAAGAATGAAATAGAAGAAAATAAGAAGGTATATTATGAGCTTAGAAAAATTCTTGAAGTTAATGTCAATCTTAAGACCAAAATTGAAGAAGCCAAAAGAGTAGAGGAACTATTGAAGAATCAAGTAAATGAAAAGGAAGAGTCATGCCATAAGTTGGAAGCTAAAGTTGTTGATCTTAGAAAGAAAGTAGAGAAGTCAAACACTCACGTCAAGTTCATGAATAACTCAACAATATTGGATGAGATCCTATATAGACAAATATCTCCAAATGATAAATCAGGTCTTGGATACAACAAGGAAGCTATTCATATTGAAGATATAACTTCTAAGAAGCATGAGGTAATTCCTTCATTCTCAAAAGGTGGAAGTAATGTTGCAAGTCAACCATCTACACAAAGAAATGAAACTTTCAAAAGAAAAAAGAATGAAAGACATCAAGAAGCCATCTTTACACCTCAAAGAAAATTCAGAAGAGGGACACCTTCAAGATGGACACCAAAGCAAAGGTATGAAAATGTTTTCATGGTCACTACTACTCATGTAATGAACATGGTCACAAAGCTTTGGATTGCAAACATTATGCAAGGAAAGATAATGGAAGTTTTCATAACACCCTAAGGTTTTGGAGATGTAATCAACTGGGACACATTACTGCTCATTGTCACACCATGAGATGCTACAACTATAGTGGGTTTGGCCAAAAATCCCAGGATTCTTGGAACAAAAGAAGGAATTCCATGAGGAGTGCTTCATATAGCATGAAAAGAAGAACACGTGAATCTAGGAAGGAAGAAAATTTTGAAAATATGGAAGCTTAGAGCTCAAGTTCTGAGAAGCTGGGACACCTTCAAAAGTGGGTGAAGAAGATTGGAAAACCAAAACAGAATGGAAGCCATGAAGCAAGCTCAAGCTTGATTTTTTCTAAAGCATACGCAGGATCCTAAGGGATAAGTCGTGTACATATGCGAGGTGACCTATAGAAAGGTTTCATACATACATGAGTTTTTTGTAGAACATGTCTCGTACATGTGGTAAAAGCCTTGGAAAAGAAGGCTATGAAGATTAGTTGCAACATGGTTTGATGGTATAACTCTGTTTTGCAGGGTCTAACATGGTTTATTGCAAGTTTTCATGATTATATGTTGGCATGTGTATTTGATGTTTGTATGGTGATGACATATGGTTGAGTGTTGAAATTCTATCTTGGATGCATGGTACTAACCCTAGAGTGTGAATTGAGACATTTATTTTTGAGGAACAACATTGGTTATGTTAGTGATGATATAGCATGTTGTTTATGGGATAATTCATGTTGATGTGATGTTAGATAGAGACATATCATTGATATATTAAGGGACACTCTTAGTACATCTTTAGAGGTATTATCAGTTGCTTAATACTTTTTGTAGTGAATGGTTTTTTAGGTAGATCTATCATGCTACATGGTTGGTACATATGTGAGCTCCATTGATATATCTTATGATGTATTGCTAAAGGCATATTTGTTGGATGTCTTGGTTCATGCATTTGGAATGTGGTTGATATACATATTGGGACATGTAGTTGATCAATTGATGAGGTGGTTGTGTTGTACATCATTGATGAGTTATATCTTGATATATAGTTTATGCATGATTGGTACATATTTGGTACATTGTTAGAGGGACTTGCTATAAGTATGATTAACACATGGTTTATGGTTGATATGGAATACATGTATGGGAACACATCTTGATTGTAGTTCATCTTGTTTATGTTTGGTGCATGGTTGGTGCACTTGCTCTAGTACATGATGTATGGGATGATATCGTTGAGACACTTGCTATGATGCTTGGTTGATATATTGATAGTTGAGATACATGGTTGTGGCTCTTGGTTCATGGTAGAGGCATATCATGAGTGATATGACACTTGTTTGAGGCACATGGTTGGCATGTTAGTAGAGGCATATGGTTGGTACATAGTTTGCACATGTTCTTGGCATATGGTTGATACACTCCATTGATGATATCTTATGGTATATTGCATGGTATTGATGTAAATGGTTGATGTACATGGGTTTTGTGCATGGTTGACACACAATATGGCACAGGATGTACATGGTTGATGTTTTGTTCATGACTCTATATTCATTGTTGACATATATTTTTCTTCATGATGTATGGTATGGCATGCGTTTGATGCATGGACAGGTCCAAGGATCGTCATAGGAAGAGCGGATCATTATTGAAAAGTTGATCTATGTTCCAGTTGAGAAATAGAATTTGCAACAGAAGAAGATTGCAGTGGTAGAATATTGTTCATATTATAGAGAAGATAAGGGGAGACATACCCATAGGGGGAGTCATTCTTCTTCCCATGATTCTAGGAGGAGAGATTCATCAGACGTAGGATATATAGATAAATGCTTGGAGAGCTAGATGCTTGGAGAGAGAGCACATAGGCATGTTTCCAAGGGGAACGATGGTTACAGGGGGAGCATGAGAGATATGTCTTGAACATTACATTAGAGTGATATCCCTTGTGAAAAAGGGGAGATATTATTAAGAGGAATCTCAAATGCATACAGACAAGGGGAGCAACCCCAAGGAGAATTCAGGAAGGGGAAGTAACCCCAAGGAGAGACTACCCTTTACCATTGATGTCAAATGGGGAGAGATAGTCACACTGATGTGATTGAGATGATTATTTATGAAGAAAAATGCCATGTCTACAGGTTTCCATCAATGATTGGTTTTGACATCAATGTTGGTATTTCCAGCAATGCCAAAGGGGGAGATTCTTGCACTACGTTGTCATTGATGTCAAATTATTGATGTCAAAGAGTTTATGTATTTTCATAGTATCATTGATGTATTGATTGATGGCCTATGTTTTCATAGATGTAATTGATGTCAAATATGTCAAGCGGTGTCATAGTGATGTATTTTCATGGATTGATGTATGGACGAGATTATGTAAAGCTTGGTCATTGTTTTCTTTTCATGGTTGATAGGAATAACTGAATGGATAAACTCCAAAGTGGTCCCCTTATGGTGAAATCACTCACGGAAAGATGCTCTTGGATAAATCTCTCAAAGGGGTCCCCTTGTGGTGAAATCCCTCACAAGAAGACGCTTTGTGAAGCCCAAATGGTTAGGTATCCCAACAGTGTGTTTATGGAACCCAAGTTTGATTAAGGAATAATGTAATAATGAATATCAGTGAATTTGTAGGAGAAACTATCCCATATGGATAATATATGTCATGTCATTTCCGGTGATATCTGGAACATCACATAACTCCTCACGGTTAGAGAGTTATGGCCATGTGAAGTTGGGGAACCCTCATGAGTTATATAGAAGCCTCTAGAAGTTCAAAGAAGTCAAATTATTCTAGAAACTCCTGGAATAAATTGACTAGTCAAAGTGGTTAGTCATGGGTTAAGTGGTTGCAACAATAAAACAATTAAAAATAAATTAGTTGCAACTATAATTGGAGAGTTTACTATTTGTGGATAAAATGGTTAAGTGGACAAAGTGGCTAAGTGAACAAGAAGTTAGTCAAGGGAAAAGAAGTTATGAATTGACTAATTATAGAAAAGTTAGTTGCAACAAGAAGTTGTGAGTAAAGATAAATTATTTAAATAATAAAGTAGTCAAAGTGGTTGCAAAGAGAAATTATTTAAATAATAAAGTGGTTGCAACAATAAGTGGTGAGTTTACTATTTATGGATAAGTCAAAGTGGTTGCAAAAGAAATTAATTAAATAATAAAGTTAGTTGCAACTAGGAGTGGAGAACTTACTATTTTTGGAAAGTGGTTAAGTTAAGTGGATACTTCTAGAGGAAGCTACTTGAAGAGTATAAATAAGAGAGAAGGGGTCTCCCATTAGTATCCATTGAGAATATTGAATATCTAAAAGTGAGTGAGGTAACCAAAGAAGATCTAAAGTTAATTTTCGAGGGAAGGTGAAGTAATGAAGGTCAAAATTCAAGGGAGGATAATGTATTTTGATGATGCTTTCTAAGGTATGTTATTTACAAGTCATCTCACCATTTACGCAATAAATGTTTTTTTAGAATGAGTCAGAAAGAGAAATATGGAGGTTATTGATATAGCATATCCAAGTAACTGTAATACAAATTTCAGCTTGTGGGTCATTTCATTTTTGGAGTTACACTCTGTGGAAAATAGGGTCTGTGGCTAGTCCTGAAACTAGTCTAGAATAGGTGTTTCGGGTAAAAATGTCATAACTTATTCATAACATGTCCAAATTCAGTAAGACCAAATGTATTGGTTAGAGTACGGTCTCTAGTAGGTTTTGTATTATTTTCAGATCCATACAGAAAATATTCCATGTGGTTCATGCTCTACAAGTTCTCTCTATAAAATAAGCCATAATTCATCAAGGTAAGTCATATTTTCTATAACTCCTTTTCTGGGAGGTTCCAAGTAGTGAAACCTAGAGGAATTTTAGACAAGACACTAAAGAATATTTTTTACCATTTTCAGACCTTTATTCATTACAGGTACAAATTTATTATTATTGCAAGTTAGGGTTGTTGACTAATCCAAAATTAGTCATGTGAGACTAAAGTAAAGTTTGATGAAAATGTTAGTCTCTTGTTGTTAAAGTTAAGGAAGGTTTGAAGGTCTGTGATCATATACACCAGTTATGTTACATAGTTACATATCATATTTGAATGATGAGATTTATGAGACAGGTTGTTGTGACAGGTTGTGCATAGTTGATGCACTTGTGTTGGTATAGACTGTTGGTACAGTTTGGTAGATTGTTTTCTATCTACAAGCTAGGTATTTTACTTGAGGGTTTCATTCCACACATCTCGGTTGGTGATAAGATACGCAAGTTGGGTCTTGCATTGATATTTGGTTCTCTCTTGGAATTGGTTCTCTATTTTAGTTGGTGCTAATAAAACCCAAGGATTGTAGTATGTAATACAAAAGAAATGTATACATATATCTGGTGTTCCTTGTGTTCTTTATTATGATGGTGCATAGCTCTTTGTTTTTAATGTATGTAGTTAAGATATATTTACATGAAAGAAACTAAGTATGAATGGAATTAATAAGTAATGATGATGTGAATGGTGATTTATAACTAAAGTTTTGTGAGAACTGTAAAAATATCCCTCGCACTGATTCACCC
>SNQJ01S0027516.1:66366-77809 GCA_010110895.2 Picea sitchensis | reverse complement strand
AAATGGTGGGGGGGGGGAATTGGGAAAGAAATGTGTCTAAACCTGTATTCCATGGAAGAGTCACCTTTGAACATGACACCCTTTCACTTCCTTTGTGTCTAGGTTGGGAAAATCCACTTGTCTCTTGATCATACTCCTTTATAAGATTACAAATTGGTCTCTGATCCCTGTTGTTGAGTCAGTGTTTCCAAGACAGTTGTCATGTCGTAAATATGTTCAAAGAGAATTTCAACCCAAAAATCCTTCTATTGCGTCGGCCATTTCTGCAGTCCTTAAGCCTTCTATTGTGTCAGTCATCCCCGAGTCAGTCCTGAATCACTTGTTACTCTGATCTACTTCAAATATTGTTACCCATTTCAGGTCATTGATGTGGGATACATTAAGGCCCTCCTATGACGAGTCTTTTCCTGTCGACTTCAACTCATTATCCAAGAATTAGACTTAGAAACTAATTGGTACCTTAGAACTTGCATGCCTCAATGGAAGGTTTCCTCGCTTTCGACAGTGGGTTTTCATTCTTGACCCCTGATCGGGAGATTTCGCCAAGTGTTTGACTTCAGCTCATTAATTCACATTCGTTGGATTGTACTAGAGCACCTTGGGATTCATTGAAATTAATGGTGATTTACCTCGCACTTGTTAACGGTATACACTAATGACCGGTAATTAAGTGGTTTCTACCATGTTTGAATTCATCACCTGTAATCACATGGCTAGATTCGTACTATAGAGTGGTGGAGATGAAGACCCTGGATCTTTTCTAATAGATTCAGGTTGTGTTGGAGTATATTCAATGTGTATTATTGCATAGATCCACATTTTCTATCTCGTGGCTATGTTCAAATTTGAGTCTTTAACACATGGATCCACAATGTATTTTTTGGTGGCTATGTTCAAATTTGAGTCATAATGGCATGGATCCACAATGTATGTTTGGTGTCCATGACCTATCTTACTTGACATGGATATTTGCATGTTGGAATTTATGGTTTGATTCATTAGTATTCTAAGTATGGGGATGTCTACCTTAGTGATGATATATTATTGTACTGTATTTCCTTGTTTCTTGGCAGGTTTCCGACCGATGTGTTCCTTGTTCTCTACACACACTCGACAAAGTATTTCAGCTATCACTCTGTTCTAACTTCATACTTTGGGGGGCTCTCTGTTACACATTATTTTTGTAATCCTTATGATTGTTAATGATGTAAACCTATATGTTTCCTTCATAGGGGTTAGTGGCATGAATTCCTGAAGAAAGAAGAGAGAAGAACTTTCCCTGAGAGAAGAAATTGTATTTTCCTTTGTAAAAACCCTATTAAATAGGATTTTTCATAGGCTTCTCTATACATAGGATGCATAAATGCTTGATTTTTGTAGGCTGCACTATAGCTAGGTTGCGGAGTATCGATAGTTTTCTCTATAGCTAGGGCACGACGACCTTCGTATGTGGGAAAAATGAGTGTCTTCTCAATGTTTCTAAAAGGAGAAGCTTCTATGGTGAGGTGGCCTCCAAACGGTTTGGATCTTACTTGCTTTCATGATTTAGTGGGATCATCCTAACCTCCTCACCTTATCCTCTTCAGCTTATAAAAGAAGATAAGCTCTCATGGAGAAAGTTAGCTTGATTTTGATTGGGTTGGATTGCGCTTAAATTTAGATTGAGTTTGATTGGGGTTGGATTGAGCTTGAGTTTGGCTTGAGATTATTAGCTTGGTTAGAGTGGCTTTGAGATTTGCTTTGTCAAGATAGATTGTGAGTAGCTATTAGGTCTATGGTCTCAGAATCCTTGGAGCAAGAAGTGTGGGGGAAGCAAGGAATTGTTGGGAGGAACCTTAAGACATCAAGGCATCTGTTTGTAATCTCTCTTCCAATTATTTAATATAATACAGTGGCATGCTTCTTTCCCATAGAATTATCTTTATTTTATTGAATAATTCCTTGATCACATGCATAGGTTTTCATTGAATATACTTCTACTGCTTTCACTTTGGTTGGTTTGCGTCTCACTGCAGGATCAGTATCACAAGAGCATAGAAGTGAAACAGGAACAAAAAAGACATAAGGAAGAGACACCTAAAGGTATGTCTCTCATCTTTTGTTTGGTAGTAAATTCGATGATTAGAGACTAAAGAAAGAGCCATGTTCTGTCTTGTTTTGTTATAGATCTAGGTGGATCTAGGGAGATCAGTTTATGTCCACATTTAACGATTTATCCTACAACATGGAGGACGTGGTCCGTTCACAAATTATTTCATCTGTTTAAAGTCGGCTATTTCGGGGAAATGGTGAGTATAATGGCCATATTCACCGCAAAGGGCGCAAGGGAATTTTGTCCATAGGTTATTGTTATTCTTTCCTTGGCGTTTGTTGTGATTTCCCCCTTGGGGGTTCTAGTTCCCTTGATTTTGGTTGCCCACATCAGATTGGTTTTGTTGGGGGTTATTTCCCCCTAGTCCTGGATTATCACTATCTCAATTTTTTCCTTTAATTTTGGCATTACTCGACTGATGGGCCAGATTTTCCGTATTCAGTTGTTCAAAATTTTGAAACTGGTGAATGGGAGAGGGATGAGCAAAGTTAACCCTAGCATGTGGTTGTCCTTGTGGTGGATCCATGGGTTGGGGAGGACTAGGAAATGGAAAGTACAGATTATTTTGTGGCAATGATCTGTATGGTACATAGAAAGGCGCGGTTCTTTAACTAGTTCTCAGGGTGTAAGCTAAGGTAGAGGGGATACTAGAACTTGGTTGTACAACTGGATGCATCATGGGTGTTGATGTAGGTCCACTTGTGGGTGGAGGGGGTACAACAAGGTATGGTTATTGGTAAGGGGGAGGAGGGTAATAAGGGGTTCTTCCATATATCGGTGGATGTTGGGGTGTATTGTACATGGGTGGGGGTTGGATGTAGAGGTTGTGGTGTGTTGTGGTACCAATCAATCCATCCGTTGAGTGAGACATTCGAGGTTTGTCTTGGCCGAATGGTACGGGTCTTGGGACGTCATGTTGTACCGTATATTGTTAATGTTTAATCCATTATTATAGTTGTTTTCATTTCATTAGATAACAATAGAATAATCCAAGATCATTGACAAATACACAATCACAAGAGACACAACATTTATCCTGGGAAACCCTCTAGGGGAAGAAAACCCAACAGAACTTCCTTAATATAGATAGCTAATACAATGCCAAGAGATCTCTTAAACTAATATAGAAATTCCTCTCCCAGATATGCGCCACTCTCTCTCTCCTTCTTCTCTAGCAGCAGATTCGAAACTTATCTCTCAATGAGCAAGTGAGTTGTGTGTCTAAGTGAGGCGCTAGCCTACTTATTTATATTATACTGGCACGTGTGAAGTGTCTCTTCATTAGCAGGGCCGACTTCTCAAACTGGGTGGGTAAACCCACCTTTATTATATTTATGGGCCTCTTTAATATCTGTTGGGGCCAACTTCTTATTCTGCCTATTATAATTATCATTTGACCAATTCACAAAAGGGGATTTGGTCCTATTACAATAGCCAACATGATCAATCCACAATGGGGATTGATCCAATGAATGATAAATCAAATAATAATAAGAATAATCTTTGCAGTTACATTATTTCAACACTCCCCCTTAACAAGAAGGGTATTCTTCAGTAGCATCATGCGAGAGAGAGGACAACATCATCAACAACATCAAGTGGGTGAGAGGACAACATCATCAATATCATCTTGGAACACTGACTAGCGTATCTATAAATCATCAGAAGTTTTCTTCATCGGTAGCATCATCATTCTCAAAGGAATTCCATCATCATCTGCATCAATATGTATTAGTATAAAAATTGATACATCATCATCATCACAGCACAAGGCTGGCTTATCATAATACAAGACTAGCTTTACATCACAGCTCTCAAGCTGGAAGCTCAGTACTTGTCTCATCTCATCGTCTTGCTTTACGTCACAGCACTCAAGCTGGAAGAAAGATACTAGACTGACTTTACATCACAACCATCAGGCTGGAAGCATAGTACTAGTCTCATCTCATCATCTTTCTTTACGTCATAGCACTCAAGTTGGAAGCAAGATAATCGTCTTGCTTTACATCACAACCATCCGGTTGGAAGCAAGATACTAGACTGGATTTACGTCACAACTATCCAGCCGAAAGATCAGTGCTAGTCTCATCATATAATCTTACTTTACGCTACAACCATCAGGTTGGAAGCAAGGTACACATCATCTTGCTTTACGTATGACAACTAGGTCAGACTCAAGGAACATCTCATCTTGCTTTACGTATGAAAACTAGGTCAAAAGCAAGGAACATCTCATATTGCTTTACGTCTGACAACTAGGTCAGAAGCAAGGAACCTCTCATCTTGGTTTACGTCTGAAAACTAGGTCAGAAGAAAGGAACATCTCATCTTACTTTATGTCTGACAACTAGGTTAGAAGCAAGGAACATCTCATCTTTCTTTACATCTGACAACTAGGTCAGAAGCAAGGAACATCTCATCACAACATCTACTCCCCCTTTCAAGGAGGGTCCTTTCGGACTATACCAAGCTTATCTCGAAAGTACTCAAACTTTACAAGAGATAGGGGCTTGGTCAACACCTCAACAACATGTTCATCTGTGCTAATGTACTGGAGCTTTAAGGCTCCTCTCTGTACCATGTCATGGATGTAATGATAACAGATCTCTATGTTCTTTGACCTGTCGTGGAATACAAGATTCTTTGTCATTTTTATGCAACTCTGGTTGTCTCATAGAATTAAGGTTTCTCTCATCTCTAAGTCAAATAGGTCGGTCAACAACTTTCGAAGCCCTATAGCTTCGCAGCTGGTAGAACATGCAGCAATGTATTCTACTTCCGCTATGTTGAGAGCAATACTAGTTTGCTTCCTACTCTTCCATGAGATCATAGCTAATCCCAAACTGAAACAACATCCTGAAGTGATTTTCCCGTCAAAAAGACTTCCTGCCCAATCTGCATCAGTATATCCACTCAATGTGAAATCGTGATCTCCATCATAGCTAAGACCATAATCTATTGTACCTTTAAGGTACCTCATCACATGTTTTGCAACCACTAGGTGAACATGTCTGGGTTCTACTAGAAACTGACTAAAGGTGCTCACGGCAAAACAAATGTCTGGTCTGGTATTTGTTAGGTACATCAGTGATCCAATAATTTGTCTGTACAATGTGGCATAAATCAACTCTGATGAACTGTCGACCAACAACTTCAGCTTTGCTTCCATGGGTGTATTCATGGGCTTGCATTCCAACATGTCGAATCTCTTAAATATTACGACTGTGTACTTCCCTTGGTTAAGGAAGATCTTCTCAGGACTCTATCATACCTCAAGACCTAAGAAATAATGCATTAGGTTGAGGTCTTTCACTTCAAATTCTGAGGCAAGTCTCTTTTTACATTCAGTGATGAGATTTTCTTCTCCAGTTAAGAATAAGTCATCCACATATAATAGTAAGATTGCTAGCTCATTTTTCATGATTTTGAAGTAGAGTTTAGAGTCTTATTTACTCTTGCTAAAGCCTAATCTCATCAAGAAACTGTCTATATGACCATACCAAGCTCTAGGAGCTTGCTTCAATCCGTATAAGGATTTGTTCAATCTGCAGACATGAGACTTCCTGTCTTCAACCTCAAATCCTTGAGGTTGCTCTATATACACTTCCTCTTCGATGACACCATTTAGGAAAGTTGTCTTCACGTCCATCTAGTGCAACTTCCACTTCATCTTAGCTGCAAGAGTTATGATGGTTCTGATCGAAGTGTACCTGGCCACAGGAGTGAATGTCTCTTCATAGTCAATGCCTTCCTTCTGGGAAAAGCCACGAGTGACAAATATTTCTTTATACTTCTCAATTCTTCCATCAGCAACATGTTTTTTTTTGAAGATCCATCTGGAGGATACCACATCTTTATTCTTTGGTCTGGGAACTATTTCCCATACTTCATTCTTCATTATGGATTGGTATTCCTCTGTCATGGAATCTTCCCACTCTTTCCTCTGAATGGCTTCTTCAAAACAGGTAGGCTCCTCTTCTAGGAGATCACACATCAAAGTCATATAACTAGAGAATGGCTTTGGTCTTTTCACCTGTCTTGTAGTTCCCTGGGGAACACTGTACTTCTCTCCATCTTGAATAATCTCTCTAGCCCAAGATGGATTTATTTTTTGGAGGATTGTCATATGAGGAGGTTCTTACACTTCTACTATATCATGGTCTTCTAGAAGTTCCTCATCAGGTGAAGTTACGACTTCCCTCACTGGTTCTGCAACTCTGGGAACCTCCCTCATTGCAGTATTGGGGATTACGGGTTCCTATTCATATACCTCTTCAAACTGGCATAGTTTAGATTTCTTGAGCACTACATCTTCATCAAAGGTCACATCCCTATTGATATAAATGTGATGTTGACTTGGTATATATATTTTGAAGGCCTTGGAGACCTCACAGTATCCCACAAAGATTCCCTTCTTTCCTGAAGAGTCCATCTTGTTTCTCTTTTCTTTAGGTATATGAATAAACACTGAAAAACCAAATATTTTGAGATGGCTTACCTATGGATTCTTTCCAGTGAACATCTCTTCCGATGTCTTGAGCCCAAGTGCACTATGGTACAATCGGTTCTGCACATAAACAGTTGCCATTGCTACTTCTACCCATAATCACATAGGAAGATCTTGATCATGGATCATAGTCTTCACAGCTTCCAGTATGGTTCTATTCTTTCATTCAACTACACTGTTTTGTTGGGGATTATAGGGAGTAGTGAGTTCCCTCTTGATCCCAGCATCTTTTCAGAAGTTCACAAACTCTTTTGAGGTATATTATCCTCCATTATCTGACCTGAGCATCTTAATATTCCTTTCACAAAGGTTCTCTATCAAGGCTTTGAATTCCTTGAACTTGCTTAACACTTCATATTTAGATTTCAAGAAATATATCCAAGTTTTACAAGAGTAATCATCAATGAATGATACATAATATACATACCCGCTAATGGAGGATGATGGAATTGGGCCACATACATCTGAATGGATGAGTTCTAGGACTCCTTTTGTCTTTTTGTCCCTCTTCGGAAACAGGTTCTTGATATTCTTCCCTTGTGAACATCCATTGCATATGCCTTTATGGTCAACTTTGAGTTCTGGTAAACCTGTGACTACTTTGCATATGTATGGTAGTGCCTTGTAGTTGATGTGGGCTAACCTTCTATGCCAAAGTTCACATGAATTTTCAATGGCATGGGTCATGGCAGCCTCTAAGTGACCCTTTAGTTTATACAAGACATTTTCTTCACTTCCAATGACGATTGCTTCATTTAAGGTTTCTCCTTTAGCCCACATAAAAACTTCTCCATCTATAAAGGCAACTCTGAAGACTTTCTTTTCTAAAGCTGAAATGGAGAGTAGGTTCTTCTTCAAGCCTGGTACATATAGTACATCCTTCATTTTTAGTGAATTCCCTAAATTTAGTTTATGGTTTGATTCTCCCACTCCCTTGATGGGATATTGGTAATCATCTCCAAGTGTCACTTTCTGAGAAAAATTGTTTTCTGAGATACAATATAGAATTTTTCTTTGTCCCCTCATGTGGTTGGATGCACCACTATCAATGAGCCAAGTGTCCTCTCTGGATGTTACAGATCCTGAGAGGGCTGAGATCAAGACATGGTCTTTGATATGCTCTCTTATCATCTTTGTGGGTGGCTCTTCATCTTCGACTACATGGGCATGGAGCCTCTTGTGTTTTCTCTTGTATTATTCTCGTCTCGCTGGACAAAACTTCACAATGTGTCCCATCTTGTCACAATGATAGCATTGTACAAATGAGTAGTCCCTTTCCTTTCATTGTCCTTTCTTCTGAAATCTCCTTGGATGAGATTATTTATGATTGAATTTGTTTGATTGTTGGGGCTCTTATGACTCTCCTTTTGGAAGTAGGGTTTCTTCCTTCCTCCTTTAGTGTGAGTAGCTAGGGCTTGATCATCATCTCTTGATATTAATGCTTCACGATTCCCTACTCTTGTTTCTTCTTGGATGCATTCTTCCCATAGACTATCAAACTTCAGTTTCTCCGTTCTGGCACATATCGTTTGGATGAATGCATCCCAAGGTATTGTGAGACCATTTAGGGTTGTCATTATGAGTTTGTCTTCATCTATGGTTTCTCCAATAGCTTCTAGATGTTCTTTGAATTATGAGATTCTGGAGAAGTATTCCTGAATCGTTTCTCCTTTCTGCATCCTTGTATTCTTCAGTTGAGTTATTAGATTCATCTTCTGGTTTATGTTCTTTCCTTCATATAGTTTAGTCAAGGATTCAAACATTTCTTTCAGAGTCTTCTTAGATGAAACATAAGGAATCAGGTGGTCTTTGATTGAATCTGCAATGATTCTTTTGGCCTTGAATGTGTCCTTTTGATGCTTTGCCTTTTCTGCAGCATCGGCGGGTTCTAATACTTATTCTTTGACGAATCTTGCTAAGTCATTCTCTTCAAGAATGAGGCCAATCCTATACTTCTAGGAACATAATTTTTCCACTCCTTCTGCCTTGTCAAAAAGCTTAATGCTTGTAGACATCTTTACTTGGATCTAGGAAAATGACCAAAAAATGAAAGTGCTCAAAATCAAAATCTGAACTTACCAGGAGGTGCGCTTGGCTGAGGCGAGTAGCCTGGTGTGTTTGGATCTAAGAAAATCCAACTTTTTCTCCTCCAATTTTGATCTACGGATTTCTGGACTGGTGCTTCTGGTACCTCTGGTACTCTAGTACTTTTTGTACTTCTGGTACACTGGTTTTCTGGTACTTTTGGCACTTTGTGAAACTAGGGTTTCACTTTCTGGGAGATCCAGCCACTGAAAAGGTGCGCTAAGAGTGCCAAAGTGATCCTTAGGGGAGGGCACACTTTTCTAGATGGTTTTGGGGCTGAAAAGCTTCACCATCAAAAAGCCCTAATTTTCATGTACGACAACAATGACGTTTTTCACTCTTGTGAAAGATGCTTCCTTCAGCTTGGCTCTAATACCATGTTAATGTTTAATCCATTATTATAGTTGTTTTCATTTCATTAGATAACAATAGCATAATCCAAGATCATTGAGAAATACACAATCACAAGAGACACAACATTTGTCCTAGGAAACCCTCTAGGGGAAGAAAACCCCACAAAACTTCCTTAATATAGATAGCCAATACAAAGCCAAGAGATCTCTTAAACTAATACAAAAAGTCCTCTCCTAGATATGTGCCACTCTCTCTCTCCTTCTCCAACAGCAGATCCAAAACTTGTCTCTCAATGAGCAAGTGAGTTGTGTGTCTAAGTGAGGCGCTAGCCTCCTTATTTATATTAGACTGGCATGTGTGAAGTGTCTCTTCACTGGCAAGGTTGACTTCTCAAATTGGGTGGGTAAACCCACCTTTATTATATTTCCGGGCCTCTTTAATATTTGTTGGGGTTGACTTCTTATTCTTCCTATTATAATTATCATTTGACCAATCCGCAAAAGGGGATTTGGTCCTATTATAATAGCCGACATGATCAATCCACAATGGGAATTGATCCAATGAATAATAAATCAAATAATAATAAGAATACTCTTTGCAGTTTCATTATTTCAACATATATAAGTATCCCAATTGTGTGTAAATGAGGTCATACTGTTGAGCCTTCTTGATGGCTTCCTCTTCATATTGGGGGAAAGTGGAGGCCACATATTTGGCAAGGAGGGAGATGAGTGACCTGAGAAACCAATCAAGGCATTGTTGTTTGGTGGTTTCTTCTTTGCATAAACTACGTCGCCGACGCCATTCGTGAATGTGGTCAACAATATGTGTGGCTAAGGTTTTTTTAAACTTGGAAAGCAGTTCGAGACCATTTTCATGGTGGATTGGTAGTTGAAAGAAGGTAAAAAATGGTTTGGCCAATGATTCAAAAGTCACATGGGACCCTGATTTTTTGTCTACATACAACTTGGTTGATGGGCCAGTGAGTGTGCATTGGAATAAACTTAATCGGATAGATTCATCCATGATTCTATTTGAAGAGAACCATAAGTGGAAGGTAATGACATGGTTGGCAGGGTCATCTCCCACCTTTCCTTCGAACTTGCGGATGTCTAAAGGTAGTTTGGTCGGAATTGCAGGCCATGTGGGGTCATGCAATATAAGATCATTCGTGAGATTGCTCAGATATGATATGTTGAGGGAATCCAAGTATGGCATATGAAGTGGTGAGGTAGGATTAGTTCCAGCCATTGCATGAGCAGTTTGTGTACCTGGCCTTTGAGAGTGGTTGGGTGGGGTTGTCCTTCCCCCTTGGGAAGAAGATTGCCCCCCGCTTCCTTGTAAAGGAGAGCTAGTGGATGGTTAGCCTTGGGAAGTGGACCCAAGTAAAGTGGAACCAAGCAAAGATGATCCCAAGATAGTAGCACGCATAGGGGTGTGAGAGGGTGGAGTCGATGAGTTGGGAAGACTAGGAAATCCCCCTAGAATAGGAGGGAGATTTAGCAAACGTCTGGAATGATGGGGATTCTGTAGGTCCCCTATGATGTCCGACTAGAAAAGTGAATGTGTGCAAATGGTGATGAGATTAATAAATTAACAAGAGACTTTGTATAACTTTGACCTTTACAATATATCTCACAATCATTTTGTAATCACAAGAGCATCATACATAAATCATTTGACAAAGAAGCATATATGTGGGTAGATGGATTTTTTCCGCATGGGAGAACAAAGAAAATGAATGTTCATGTCCTAAAAGATGTAACATCCTTCCACTCAAATAGCACTGGACATTACAATAGCACTCAATAGTGGGGTCTGAAGCCACTAGAAGAGGAACTAGTGAAGGATGAAACAATCAGTTATAATGAGGTGTAGAGGGTGCATATCCCGAAAGAGCTGGCGATATTTCCCAATAGCCACACAAAATCCGATCAAAGTGAAATTGCAGCCCACAATTTCCACCTGGGTAGATGTCCTAAAATTTGGTCACTAGGTACCTCAGTCAAAGTGTGGCATTTAGATTTTCAGCCTTAGAAATGGGTCACGAGCTGGATCTCATCCAAGAGGTGGGTGCCTCAAGGGGGGATGCATAGCACAACCATACCTTGACCTTCGACCCTTCCTGGGTATCTCCCTACCTTATGGTGTTAGGAACACTTGACTTAGAGGATTTAAAGTTCCCTATTTTGACAACTTCTAATGTTTGAAGATGTGACAACCAGTGATCCGGATTATTTTCGGCACGAAATGAGAGCGGAGATATAATAAAGAAATCCACAGAGATATCGCGTATATCCAATAATATTATAGAAATATATCAGATATGCAACCATAAACACAGAGATACAGTAATACACGATTTCTATTAATGAAACAAATGTACAGAGACTGTAAAAATACAG
>SNQJ01S0027516.1:28865-66316 GCA_010110895.2 Picea sitchensis | reverse complement strand
CTAGACATCCAAAAACCTAACCCTAGGAGATGAAGCACCAAAAGTCATGTGGGCCCCGTTTGGGTAAGTTAGTACATCAACTTCTCGGGGTCGTAACTTTTGCATACGATCTCCATTTTAGGCATATAATAGCTCATTGGAAATGTATCATCGAGGAGATTAATTTTGGGGGCTCAATTGTGCCTTAAGCTATCATTGAGAACCTCAATCTCGAAAAACCTTCATTTAGGCCCTCAAAATGGCCCCGGAAGTTAAAACCTGCTAAAAATAGTAAATTGCCAAAATTGCCAGGAAATTGTTTTGAGCCATTTGGAAAAGGTGGGTGGCCACCAATATCCACCTAGATCAACCAGATAATGGGGAGTTGTTTGGATGCCTATCCGCAAGATCCTACCTAGACTAAAAAAATTCTTTTGGCACCTCCTGTGGAAGAAAACTTAGTGAGTTTTTAGAAAAAAATTAGATGTGGTTGTTTGTGATATTGGGGGTGTGAACCAATCTCATTCAAATTAAGTGGGAGTGGATAGTTCCTTCAAGAAAGGGGTGGGGCATTTCGGAATCCCTTTTGGGGGAAGCTTACTTCAACCTCGACAATTCGAGATGTAGCTATGTGAGTGAGTAGTGAGTTTGTGTGTGAGCAAGTGATAAAATGTGCCAAAATGTTTAATATGTTAGGTGTCACCTTGCAGAATCTGGACTACATGTGGTCCTTACAAGTCTTGATTACCTATCTTACTATATGCCATTGGTACAACCTTGCGGAATTTTAAAGTCCCTAGAGAACTAGCATGTGGACATGTGGGTCCTTACCAATCCTTTAAACACCCTAATGTGATTTAATATAAGAAAGATTTAAAAGACTATCCTAGATTGTGGACATGTGGGCATGTATGGGCCTGTTACAATAATCTTTAAACTCCCCTAGTGATGTAAACTAAGAAAGTAGCTTCAAAACTATCTTATCTTTGTAGCATGTGGGAATGTATGGGCCCTTACAAATTTAATATGTTTTTGAAAATAAATTGAGAGGAGTCCCAAAGGGGGTTGTTTTCCTCTCCTAAATATTTTGTCCTTAAGGGAGATGAAATCTTCCTTCAATCGTTTTTATGATTCTCAAGATCATTCTATGGTGCGAGAGAAGAAAATACTCTATGATTGAAGTTTGATTTATGGTCCCAATGCAAGTGTTTATATATGTGATATTGAATGATTCCAACTTAACTTTTACAATCAAAGAAATCCATCCATGTGGAAAAATGAAAGCAAAAAGAGGAAAAATATGGATTTTAACCCCCCTAAGTGCCTATGTTTTGACTAACCCTTCCTATGGAGAGGGAATCTAAATGTGGTACATATTACAAATTGCATAGAATCGATATTTAGAAGGCTATGGGCCTTCAAAACATCACCAAAAACCCTTACAATGTTGAATTTTTGGACAGGTGTGAGGGTCGCGGAGTAGACAGAGGTGCATGTGGCACCAAAGCGCAAATAAACAATGACCTGTTGGTGCAAGTACATAGAATGCACTGAAGAAAAAAAGTGCTTTTGACGCAAATGCTCGAAAGACATTCCTGTGACCTGAAAAATCCATGCACATTTTGATACGCGGTCGAGAAGAAAATTTTGAATGAAATTTTCTTATCTCAGCTCTGAATTTAGATTTTTGCAAGCAGGCTTGGGCTGGTTATGATCCCTGCAAGTTAAATAAATCCCCAAGTTAAACAACCCAAATGGGGAGGAAATTGATACTTATCCCCAACGAAGTCACCAATCTGTTGTATCCTTTTCGTCACTTGAATGAGAAAAAGAGGGAAACTTGCAAGTCCAGTTGGGTTAGTTCGACAAGACAGAAGTTAGTGCAAGAGTTAGAAATATCAAGCACAAGAAATAAACAAACAACTAAGATAACAACAATCAAAGAAACTAAACTAAAGTGCATAAGGGAATTAGAACCAAAATTAACCAAACAATTGGCCAATATTCATGCCACCAATGGATAGATTGTATTAGTGGGAAAACACCAAAGAGAAAGGGAGACTTATGGGTCCACTCTTCCTCCAATGGAGGGCTCTTGAACCCCCAATGAGAGATCTCTTCTTATGGGTATCAACCTAAAAGGAAATGGTGAAGAAATCCAAAGCTTATTCACTCAAGAGGTGATGTGAATAGCCCAATGAAATGTTGCTTGTGTGTTCCAATGAGGAAAGAGGTTCCTTGCAGGAGAATAGAGGAAGAATAACAATACAAATAGATTCTTGGAAATATAGTGCACCCATGGCCTCTTTTTATAGAAAATCTTTGAGTCATTATCCAACCGGTCTTTAGTGTGAATAAGGGGCCCTTTAGGTCTTTGAATAGACACCCACTCAGATTCAGCTGGGATTTGGGGGTCAAATCAACTTGGGAGCTAAAGCAGAAGTGGGTGAGAGGCCGACCAGAATCATTAATTCATCATTCTGAGGTGTGCACAGATTTTTGTGTCCATATTCGTGCATCGGGCGCATGTGCGATTTCCCTGCATTTTCGACTGGTGCACGTGCATGCGCTTCCTTTATATTATGAGCGCATGTTGATTTTATAACCAGTTGTATAGTTTGTGCCCTTTGGAAATGAAATTTTGGGCCATGAATAAACTAATAGGTGTTTGGAGATGCTGGATTCCTGTAACCATTTGCGGATGAAATTTTAGCGATAACATCTACCACCGTGGATCTTCCCCTAACTCAATCCGAAAGTTTTTGTTTACTTTGGGACTTCATGCATTTTTCCCCGCTTATCCTATCTTTCCACTATGCTTGATCAACAGTCAAGAATGTTCTTTTCGTAGATCAATGGTTAGATTTACTTCATGATTCTGACCTTCGGTGATTAGCTAATAAAATAATCTTGTATATCCCCAAAGTTAGAAATATCGAAGTGAGTTGGATTACTAACGTTACTATTGATGTGGCGCTGGCTGAGTGGCTGCCACATGTCACATTGATTCGTGAATTTCGTATACCTATTGTGCCAAATAGACCTTGACAATTGTCACCAACTGATTTTTCCACGTGTCATCTTTGTCTTCTTCTACATGTCTCCCTCATGGATCATGGCTCTAGACTGCTTGATCTAATGGTTCATATTGCTCCCAAATTTCTTTCCTCGATATGACAATTGTTTGGATTTTGTGACTTCGAGGCTTAGGCCTTCAGGTATTCTTGTTTTTTTAAACTTCTTATCGTTGGAGTGGTCAGTGTTGAAGTTGACCACCTTCTATCCTTTAATATGATCTAATGGTTCAACATTTCCATTCTAGATCGATGGTCAACATTTAATTCTATATTAAATCTTGATCTAATGGATGAGAACTCATCCGAAGCTCCTTTATGATTGAAGGTTGGCGTTTATTCAAGATTTCATGGATTCTTTCTTGTCTTCGGTAATGGCCGAAGTGGTGAAGTAGAAAAGTACTGAAAATTACGCTATCCTTCCACTTGGATTCGATCAACGGTTGATATTTTGACCTTTTTTCCACCAACGATCAAATGACTGTGAACGTTCTTGAACTTCATTCCTATCCCTAATCAACAGTCATGATCACTTGAATTCTTTTTGCACATGATTTCTCTATCTTTATAACTATGTTTCTGCTTCACTTGAATGTGCTAACTCCTCATGAGCTTTAGAAACATAGGATCATTTTTTATCCTATCATGATCAACAATGATAAAAAAATTCTTCTGCCCCAAGGTGATCTTCCTTTTTTTTCTCTAATTACTGTACATGTTTTATTCATGTTTCCATCAATGAAAAAACACAATCAATATTGCCAACAATCTCCCCCTTTGGCATTGAGAAAAACATATCTGTAAAAAAATTACTTTTGCTCCCCCATCCTTGATCTCATTTTCAAGTTGGAAAATTGAACTTTTAATGATACCAAATTTGTTTTTCTATTTTTCTCCCCCTTTGACATCAATGACAAAGAGTTAAACTTTTATTGTTTTTCTCCCCTTGTGAATGTGCCATTTGTTATCTCAATCTCCTTAGATTTTGTGTTCAAATAAGGATTCTTATTGATACCCTTTTTTTGTAGCGATAAAGTCTTTTAAACCTAATCCAATGAATTTTGCATTTGATGACCAAATTAAATACCCTCCCTGAGATTGTATTGTTTCATAGGGTTTTCACTGTCTTCTCCTTTGTTATAAAGGACAAGGGTATGAATCTTACTGATATTATTGATATGTTTCTTTATTCTTATTGATATTTTGATCTTTCACGAGAATACCATTTATCAATAACAATTAATTTAATTTTCATTCTTCAACCAATTTAATATCTTATTCATAATCCTTCGACTCTGCAGAAACCAACTTCAACTTTTTTCCATTAGAAACAAGATTGAAATGGTCATTTCATTTTTTGTTTGTATTGTTTCCTCAAATACTTAAGACATGCTTTAGTTTGTCATGACACTTAGGCTATAATCCCATTTTAACTAGGTTGATGCACTCCATATTATTAATCATGTTTTCCCTTCCTTCTTTAATGAGTGTGTCAGGATTTATACAAATGTTGTTCAAGAAATACCTTTACTTCCTTCTAGATTGCTTCAAATTTATTCATGATTCTATTCCTCTATTTACTCATTTGTAACACAAGAGCATCTTCATATAATTAGAAGTAAATCCAATATTCATGTTATTGTCTTGAGGATCCTAAAACCATGATCATCGCTTAATAACATCTTGTTGTTTGGTAAGTCCTCTTCATAAGTTTTTCATTCTTTTGGAAATACCTTATTGGGTTTATATCATACCACACTTTAGTAGTATTTTGTAGAACTTGCTCCAAATCATGCTATAAAATCCTTCCTCCTTCCTTTTATTCATATTTTTTGTTGAGGGGAAATTTAGTAGTTCATGAAAATAACATTGGAAAACTTCCAATATTTTCATTGCTCAATTCTTGTGGTTGATATGATATTCAAGATTCATCATTATTATCATTGTTTTGTGCACCAAAAGTTTCTTCATCTTCTTCTTTTTGCATTTTTATTTCATTGGTTAATAGACTATTGATATGCATGATATTGTTAGGATCTGCTATTGTGTCATATTCTTCTTTAGGAACTCTCCTCTCTTGATATTGAACCATTTCATATTCAAATCTTTGAATTTCACATTCCTTATTAGGAAATTCACCCATCATTTTCTTGTTATCAATTTCTTCATTTTCAAGTGCCAGATCATCTTTCTTGCTTTCTATTTCATATTTTCTTCTCCATATATTTTCATGAGATACTTTGTTTGTTCGATCTTTGTTTTCTAAATTTTTCCTTTGAGATTTTTCATCTCTTCTTTTCTTCCAACCATCATTATATTTTCTTCCTTACTTGTATGCATCATTTCTCATGGATTGACTTCTTGATTTTCTTTAGTTTTGAGATTTGTGGCCAAACCTATCACAATTGTAGCATCTTATCGTATGACAAAACTTTGTTTTGTGGCCAACATAATTTCATCTCCAACATCTCATTAGGTTATTGGACCTTCCTGAATTTTTCTTTTCAAGACTCTTGCATTGCAATGCTTTGTGACCAAAGTTATGATAATAAAACCAATAACAATTGAATGTTTTTCCATACTTGATTCTGTTGTGAAATTTCTAGCGAGATAATACCCTTATAACTATAGCAGGGTTCTAAGTATAGACAGAGCAATGACTCCCTTAAAATTCAATCTAATTCCAAAACTACCCCAAAAATTACACACAGATGAACACAAAATAATAGAAGAGTAAGTCAGAAGCAGTGCCTTTGATCCAAACGTTTGATGTTGACCTCCTCGAGCTTCGTTGTTTCCTTGGATGTTGGTCTCCTCCCAAAGATGACCCGCATCAATGCTTAGGCAAACAAAGCTACCGATATTCTATCATTATTCATCAATTAGGGTTAGATATAACTCATTATGTATAAACCAAATAAAATACATAAAGATATCATTTGGGATAGGGAAAAAGATCATTTTATTCAATACTCAAAGATTGGAAATTACAACCTTTATAGGCCAATGCTCCACGAACCTGGTCCAGCCTCCTCTTGAAAATGCTCAAAGTGAACCTTCCAAATACATTCTCTCACAATATGTTGATCACTTTAAGGGAAGGGAATGGATTGTATGGGAGAAAATGGCTAGAGAGGGAATGCTGAGGCAATAACTCAAAAAAGGCTGCAAATACTTGGAAAGGAAAGGGAATTTGGGAAGAGTTTCACCATTCTAATGCTTGATCATGGAATGAGACCCCAATACCTCCTTTTATATGACAAATGAATAGTTATTCGGTTTAGGGATGGGCTATAGTAGGTGAAATGGTTGGGAAACCTCCAATACCCCATTAATTCCATCGAATTCCTTGCAACTTTTTAATTTTTGCAACTTATGGAGGTATACATGAGTTGTTTAGTGTGCATCTAGTGTATGTACGTGGTTTTTCTAGCATGCATCAAGAGTATGTATGCGGGAAATAGTGCAACAGGTCCTGTACATGCTCCAAAAAATGGTTTTTAAATAGAGTTCCTCAGCAGTGATTTGGAAAATTATGCAAGTAGGAAGGCCAATGACATGGATGCATGAGTAGGGAATTTTAGGGATATAAAAGATGCCCCCTAATGTGTGAGTTCAGAAGAAAAAATGACGGTCGAAATACATTACAATATGTTTACCAGTGAGACTAAATGAAATCGAGTGAGCTCGAGACCAGAGTTCGAGAGGTGCCTTCTGAAAAACAACAATTATCTCTCGAGACAAGCATACCCATGATCGGGATGAACTAAATCATGGATTCCAATAAATTACACTGTAGATCCATGCAATATAAATATATAAAGTGTAGTCACGAGAAATACACATTGGATCTATATCTCTCAATCAATCGAAGATATACAAGTACAATATGCATATTCAAGAATCTAGTGACACTTGCGGATGGAGATGAAGTATTCATAGATAGAGAAACAACTTCAAGATCTTCAAATATCAGAAAGGAGTACAATGGGAGTGTAAGACTCACTACTCAGAGGTCGTCGACAATCCGTTAGGAAAATACTGGAAGATCTCGATGATTAGGCAGATAAATTTGTCGATTTTGAATCTGGACTTGACTGGACTCTCAAGATGGCCAACTCATGAAATTCAAGAGATAAACTGTAGGAAGGCCGACTTATGTTGGGTAAAAATTACCTTCGAAAAAATCATGAAAGATGATCAGACTCAGGAAGTGTAACATTGACATAAGTCTATGATGCAGGAAGCATCACAAACTCTCCATATGCTTGGAAGAGTAATCAAATGGAGGAGAATACAACTATACATAGCGAGAAAAACTTCCTAAGGTCATACTATATACCAATGCTTGATGAACAAATGAAAGGATGTGCGCTTTCCAAGGGCGACTATCTTTGCTATCAAAAAAAGAATGTACATTTCCCGACCCCTCTTTTTGGAATATTTTATTTTGTCTTTTTCAATTTTTAACGAGCTCGAAAAAGAATAAAAGACTGCTACATTACAAAGGAGGAATGAATGTCACGAGAAAGAAAACTAGTTCCAAGCACACAGAACATATTGATGCTCAAGGAAAGGAGACATGTGAAGCATAACGACACTCGGGGAAAATTCCTCCATGGATCAAGGTGTTAGATCACAGAGGAAAAAAGTGTTGCAAGGCTTGTGTATAAGGAATTCTTCAAAGGTTCAATTGAGAGCAACATGGAGCCGACATTAGGCCAAAGACGCAAAGATGAGACCCACAATGTGATTAAGCATGACTCAACAAGACCCCTTCCATGTAAATTTTTACGAGGTCATAGAAGGTATGATCGGTGGTTTTTTCATGTTTAGAGAGTCTGAAAAAATGTGGCAAAAGACTCCAGGGAGTAGTTTTTTCACAGTTAGTCCGATCGGATTGAAAAATGGTTAAACTTGCAACGAAAAGACGTATTTTCAAAACCATTTTAACGAGTGTGGCAAAGACAATATCACTCAACTATCTTTTCAATTTGAAGGAGTCTGAAAAGAGATTAACTATGGACTCACATCCTTTTTCTAAGTTAAGTCTCCTTAGCCCAAAAAAGTATAAAAGTAACTGAGGAGAACTCTCTCGGTGAGATGAATCTCTCAAGGCATACCTTTTTCCGTAATAATCTGCTGGCTAGAAAAAGTGTTAAACTCATGACAAGTAGATGTTCTTCTGGACCAATTTAATGAGTGTGAAGGAACAAGGTCACTCAATGATCTTTTCAATTTTAGGGAGTCTGAAAAGATCTTGACTATGGACTCTGGGGGAATTCCTTTTTTGTAAGTAATCTCCAAGGCATGAAAAAGGTGATAAACCAAAACCAATTAGAATGTTCCTTTTTCGAAAATTTAGTCCCTCAGACCCGAAAAAGGGTTAAAATTCTGCTTGAGAATACTCTTCTAGTGAACCGAAGTTCCTAGAGCATACCTTTATTCGTAAAATTAGTCATCTGGACCGAAAAAGGGGTAAACTATCCTCGGACATATGTGCCTTCAAATTTGAGTTTGGTGAGCGTGAAGGGCAACAAGATCGCTCGACAATATTTTCAATTTTAGAGAGTCTGAAAAGGGCTTAAAGAAGACTCCAGGGGGCTAATTTTCTCAATTAATCTAGACGAGATCAAAAAGAATAAATACAATCTCATTGGATGTTTCTTTTGAATTTTAAAGCGAGCTTGAAAGACAACAAAGTGTTCTCATTGGGGAGTCTCCATGGTAAGTCCAAGAATGAGGATTAGCCAAAAGAATGAGGCTTCAATATGTAATCATGACGGGACTAATCAAGGACTCCCAAGCCTATATTCAAAATTAACAGCATGGATGCCAAAATGCAGCAAATGACCTACCTAGGGAATCCATGTAGAGGTAGGCTCTACCACCTAATTACGACACTTCTAAAGCAACAAAGAAGGTTCAGTGTTGCACTTTGGTGGGGTCGATCTTATGGAAAAGAGGAAAAGACAAAGAGATCTAGAAAGTGGAAGTGAAATCCTAACTTATATGCAAAATTTGGAAAAAATGACTTTTACCAAGGGATGATGAAAATGTAACCAATCCCCAAAAATAATTACCAAACCAAAAGGAGAAAAGTACCTGAACGACTAATAGATAACTCAAAAGTGAACTCGAGTAGCCACCAAGCCAGGAAAAGTGAAAAAGGGGACCAAAAAGGGCCAAAAAAGTCTAAAAATAGAAGTGGACAACTCATTTTCACCATTGCAAATTGGAAATTAACAAAAAATTCAAAAAANGATAACTCAAAAGTGAACTCGAGTAGCCACCAAGCCAGGAAAAGTGAAAAAGGGGACCAAAAAGGGCCAAAAAAGTCTAAAAATAGAAGTGGACAACTCATTTTCACCATTGCAAATTGGAAATTAACAAAAAATTCAAAAAACCCCTTCGTCAAAAAAGTGAATTCTGGGAGCTACAGTGGACAAAAAACCCTCCTACTTGAACCAAGTAAGTACAAAATTATTCCTCTTGCATTTCCATTCTTCCTTTTTTATTTAGTTTTATGTTTGGGAGGAGCGCGCCCTTATAAAGGGTTGTGTTTGCGTGTACGCAAGATGTCCAAGGCCATATCACGTATGTACTCAAGAAGAGTAATAAACAACCTGAGTGCATACGCGATTGTGTAGTCAACATCTCGCATACACCTTCCTTTGTATTGAAAAAATAAAAATACAAGTATTAATTCCTCTCCGAATTTTTATGTGATAGGATGTATGTTCACTAGAGGGAGAGAGAGCATGAGGAGCTATATATCTTGGTTGAGGAGGACCCTATGGCTATCACCTCACTAAAACAATGTGGCTTATGGAAATTATTCCAGTGTCTGTTTATGAGGGGACAATCAAGGTTGCTTAACGTTCTTGTGGATTATGGGCATCCTGATGCAGAAGATTTCATTTTAGAGGGTCAGTCATTGACCCCGACTACAGAGGATATTTAATTCCTGACCGACCTCTCCAGAAGAGGGGAACCAGTCAACTTGAGGACCTTTCCTCCAGGGCCATTCAACATTGACGACTATATCAGCATGTATTGTAAGGCCGGTACCGAGAAAGTGGTTTCTCAAGTGTCAATTCACAAGATCACCATCCTCTCTCTACGAGTGATTCTACTCTTGATTGGGTTGATTACTGGATCTGCAACACTCCATCAGGCCTCACGCGCACATATGCACTGTGCAATTCAGTGTTTGGAGGCGATAATATTTGAATGGATGTTAAGAACCAAATATAAATATAGCATATAAAACCTCAGAATAAGTACTCAACGCCTTGAAAAAGAGAGAATTTCAGGTAATGGTCCTCTTCAAGGGGGAAACCTCCTTATACCCTACATAAATTTCCAAATACAAGATGATTCCAAATGAAAATGTCTCCTTGGTATATATAGGAGACTACGAGGTACAATTACAACTAATGGACTCAAGCCTACATAAATAAAATAACATTACTAATGTAATATGCCCCAATTAAGGGGTAATGAACCACTATTTAGGGCTTAACATGCCCCTCCCCTTGAGACAAGTGTTGTCCACAACTCTTCAGTAACTCTGGATGATTATGTATAAAAGACTCATCTTCCCAAGTGGAATCTTCAGCTGGTAGTTTCCTCCATTTAACAAGATACTATGAAATGGATCTATTCCTTAGCTAGTGAATTCTTGTGTCAGTGATGGCTTCAGGCTCCAAAATTATTTTTCCTTCCTCGTCAATTTCTGGAAATATAGTTTGAACTGGGATCATGCAACCTATAACCTTCTTTAATCATGAAACATAGAAAACTGGGTGTACTCGTAAATATGTAGGTAAATCCAATTTGTATGTCATAGTACCAATCTTTTGCAACACCTTATAAGGGCCATATTACTTTGGTGATAATTTATTATCCTTCTTGGCTTGCTTGAGGGACATATGTTCGTATGGTTGTAGTGATCCGGATTATTTTCGGCACGAAATGAGAGTGGAGATATAATAAGGAAATGCACAAAGATATCGCATATATTCAATAATATAACAGAAATGTATCAGAGATGCAACCATAAACACAGATATACAGTAATACACGATTTCTATTAATAAAATAAATGTACAAAGACTATAAAAATACAGAGTGAAAGACTCGCTAGAATGGTGGAAGCTTATCTTTGAGAAGAGATGTGACGGCTACTCGCACTCGCAAGAAGATGATTACAATGAGGCTATGAAGGAATTTTTACAATAAATAGGAATGACAAAAACCCTAGACATCCAAAAACCTAACCCTAGGAGATGAAGTGCCAAAAGTCATGTGGGCCCCGTTTGGGTAAGTTAGTACATCAACTTCCCTAGGTCGTAACTTTTGCATACAATCTCCGTTTTAGGCGCATGATATCCCGTTGGAAAGGTATCATCAATGAGATTCATTTTGGAGGAAATATTGAAGGAACTACCATATTGTTCCCCATTTTCCCAAAAACATCGTTTAGGGCCTCAAAATGGCCCCGAAAGTTAAAAACTGCTAAAAATAGTAAATTACCAAAATTGCCAAAAAACTATTTTGAGACTGTTGGAAAAGGTGGGTGGCCACTGATATCCACCTAGATAAATCCTCCCTCCTTAGGAAGCAATGGTATCCAGTGCATTGAGTGCCCCGAGGAGAGGAAAAAAAGTTTGTCGAGTCTGAATCTTGGTGAGTTGCTTGCCTTGTTGGAGACGTCATGCTACTCAGTTTGTGGAAGTTTGTCACGAACGTGTTAAGGCTGAGTCTAGTCAAAAAGTCAAGCGACACGAGAGGATGGTGTGTAGAATAAATATTTGCACTTTGATGCAACCTTTTCGACCTGCTTCTATTGGATAGAAGGTGCTTGGGGCGAGGCTGTAGTGGTTGCAGTGTCCTTCTATTCCCATTTTGAATAGATTGTGAAGAAGCTAAATTTTGTTGTATGAGATACTACCTTGTGGAACTATTTAGGTGGAACAATAGTCAGAACTACCTCTGGTATTCTGTAGATATGACCCCCTAGAGAAACAATGACACTATGGGGTCGAGACTCATAAACATCATAGCGTCTCCACATATATGGCTGTCCAAAGAGAAAATCACAGAAATCCAGTGGGGAAACATCACATAATACCTCATCTTTGAAGGGTTGGATGACATATGACAATCAACACTGCTCGCTGACACAAAGATATCACCCTTGGCAAAGCCACCCGATGTTGTATGGTTGTGGGTGTGGTGTTGTCAACAATCCCAATTGTTTGATGACCTCTGTTGAGATGAGGTTCATCTGGCTTCCTCAATCAACAATAAAATGCAGTGGGGTCCCCTTCACCCACATCTATGAATGAAAAAGGTGTTCCCCCTCTTTTGGATATGTTGGTTCTTCTGGTTGAATTTTTACGGTCGCAACAATAGCAGTGGGGTCTACGTCGATGATTTGTCATTTACCAGTATTTTTAGAATCAGATTCTGAATCAGGGTTCGGCTCCTTGTCCTTGATCTCAACCACCAATGATTGTTTTGAGTGACATTCATCGATGATGTGCCAAGGGATTTTGTAGAAATCACACCTTCTGATGTCCTTCTTTGTCTTCCCGTGACCCTTATTTTCCTGTGGCTTGGACTAGTTTTCGGGAGACTATTTGTTAGGTTCATCTTTGTCATACTTTGGTTATTGCGGATTTGCAGACCTAAACTCCCATTTTTTCTGGTTCTTAAATTTCTTCTCGATTTTAACAACATATCAATTAGCAGCACCGAGTGATGAGATGTCCATAAAATCCATTTCAGTTTGGATGTATTTGTGTAGAGCCCCACAGTATTTCAAAACCAAATGTCGTTTTGATTCTTTGATACCTAGCTTGGTGTGTAAAGTATTGGTGAAATCCGGAACTTCTTGGCCCCTCTCTTGCCGTAGTGTGGTCTATCTCATGTACTGATCCTCATAGTTTCACACAGGGTAATATTATTCCTTTACCACATAAACAAAAAAATCCCAAGTGGGCTCAGCCCCATATATTCTAGACTCCTCTGTGGAAATTTTATCCTAGTAAGTTTCCCACAAATGTTTGACATGGGAGAGAGCTTTAAGGAGTGCGAAGGTGATCTTTTTCCCATCGAAAAAATGGTGAACAGAGAAATAACCGTCTAGTAAATTTAACCATTTGTCTAGGGCATCCACATCTATCTGACCTTCAAATATGGGAATATAAAAATTAACCTGTACCTTGAAAGGAGAGGTTCTTCCAAAGTGGTTGTTTGATGAAGATGCACATGTTTCTATCGGCAGGCATTGAAGGATGTGGGAAAAATTCTCCATCATTTCATCCCTCTATCATGTGAGAGCTTGCTCAAGCAATAGATTTATAGGATTGTTTGCTCCGTCATTTTTCTTTTCTTCCTCCATGGAGGGTTTCTTGGGTGTGCGATAACAATTTTATTCAAGAGATATAAGATCGAGACCCAACTTTCTATACTCAGACCTCGTCGGGGACATGCACTGAAAAAAATGATCACGAGCAACTTGCTCTGATACCACTAATCCGAATTATTTTCGGCACGAAATGAGAGCGGAGATATAATAAAGAAATGAACAGAGATATCACATATATTCAATAATATAACATAAATGTATCAGAGATGCAACCATAAACACAGATATACAGTAATACACGATTTCTATTCATGAAAGAAATGTACAGAGACTGTAAAAATATAGAGTGAAAGACTCGCTAGAGTGGTGGTTGCTTATCTCTGAGAAGAGATGTGACGGCTACTTGAACTCATAATAAGATTATTACAATGAGGCTCTGAAGGAATTTTTACAATAAACAGGAATTCCAAAAACCCTATACATCCAAAAACCTAACCCTAGGAGATGAAGCACCAAAAGTCATGTGGGCCTTGTTTGGGTAAGTTAGTACATCAACTTCCGAGGGTCGCAACTTTTACATACAATATCCGTTTTAGATGCATGATATCCCGTTGGAAATGTATCATTGAGAAGATTCATTTTGGAGGCAATATCAAAGAAAATTCCATATTTCTCCTCGTTTTCCCAAAAATGTCGTTTAGGGCCTCAAAATGGCCCTGGAAGTTAAAAATTGCTAAAAATAGTAAACTACCAAAATTGCCAGAAATTTGTTTTGAGCCAATTGGAAAAGGTGTGTGGCCACCGATATCCACCTGGATCATGTAGTATTAAAACAAAAAATCCCCTACTTCAAAACTTCTTTCACTACGATGTTGATATGCTTGTTGTTTCATGTGATTTTGTGCCATGGTCAGGTTGTCCTTTAAGATGTGGAGAACTTGTTGTTGATGCTCTATGTGATCTTCCACTGCTTGAACCTTAGATTTTTATTTTAGAGAAGAAGTGATGGAAGGAGGGTGGTATCCATCGAGTTCCATAAATGTTTTCATTTTTGTTGCAGTATGAAAGGAAGTGTTATACCACCATTCTTCCAAGGGTAACCATTTCAACCATTGTGTTTTTTTATCAGAGACAAAGCAACGAAGGTATCCTTCCAAACATTTTTTCACTATCTCGTCTTGTCCATCAGATTGAGGATGATAGGATGAGATATGAGACAATTGAGTACCCAAACAATAAAATAATTTTGTCCAAAAATTTCCAATGAAAATGGGTTCTCTGTCACTTACAATAATCTTTGGGCTGCCATGTAGATTTTGAACTGTCTCCATGAATGTGGTGGAAACTCTACTGGCTTTGAAGGGATGAGAGAGTTCACAAAAGTGTGTGTACTTGGTGATTCTATCAACAATCACCATGATGACACTCCTTCCTTCAGACTTTGGTAACCATGTTATGAAATCCATGGAAACCTCCTCCCAGCGCTGACTTGGGATGGCTAATAGTTGTAAAAGACCTGGGGTCTTAATTGTTTCCACCTTATTTTGTTGGAAAAAAAAAACATTCTGCGACAAATAAGGTCATCCCAAAAACATTCCTTCTTGACCCTATGGTAGTTTTTCAAAAATCCCGAGTGCCCTCCTACTGGAGAGGTTTGCAATTCCAATAGTACCTTTTGTTTGAGTTGGGAGTTCTTACATAAATATAAGTGATCTTTGTACCATAGTGAATCATTTTTCTGTGTAAATGTATCTGATGCACTAGAATCCTGCTGCAACCTTTGAATGAGAGTCCACACATTTTCTTCATTCCTCCATTCATCCCTTGTTTCTATTATCCAATCAGGTTGGATGATCGAGATAGCACAAAGAAAGGTCTCAACATATTCATCCTTTCATGAGAGTTCATCTGCCACAACATTTTTCTTCCCTTTTTTATAGATGATTTCAAAATCATAACCCAATATCTTGGTCACCCATTTTTGTTGTTATTCTGAAGATAGTCTTTGTTCCAAGAAGTATTTAAGACTATCATAATTTTTTTTGACCTTGAAGTGCCTACCTAATAGATAAGGGTGTCATTTCCTCAATGCATGTAGTATTTCCATCATTTCCTTCTCATAAATGAGTTTGTGTAAGTCCTTTCCCTTGAGTGGTCGACTTTCAAAAGCCAGGGGCCTTTCTTCTTGCATTAGGACAAAACCAATTCCATTTCTCAAGGCATCACATTCTACAATAAAGGTTTTTGTGAAGTATGGAGTGGTCAAGATAGGATCTTTTCACATCACCTCTTTAAGTTGTTCGAAATATTTAGTTGCCTTCGGAGACCATGAAAATGCATCCTTCTTAGTTAGTGTCATTAAAGGTGTTTTTATTCTTCCATAGTGTCGAACAAACTTGCAGTAGTAACCTGTCAAACCCAAAAATCCTCTAAGATTCTTCAATGTTTTGGGAATAGTCCAGTCCATCATGGCCTTAATATTGTTAGGGTCTACCTTGACACCTTCATTAGATACAATATGACCCAAATACTCTACCTCCTTCACCTGAAAGAAAAATTTGGATGGTTTGGCATATAGTTGTTGCTCCTTTAGTAGTTGTAGCACCTTATCAACGTGTCGCATATGATCCTCCCAAGACTTGCTATAGATTAGTATAAAAAATTTTGAAGGAAGGGATTGAAAATGGAATTCATCAACCCTTGGAATGTGTAAGGTGCATTTGTAAGGCCAAAAGGCATGACCAAAAAATCATAATGGCCTTCATGAGTTCGGAATGTTGTTTTTGGGATATCTTCTTCCTTTATTCTAATCTGATGATACCCTGAACGGAGATCCAACTTTGTGAAATAGATTTCTCCATGTAGTCCATATAACAATTCATTAATGACGGGAATGGGAAACTTATCTGTAATAATGATCTTGTTGATCTCTCTATAATATGGACACATACGCCATGAGCCATATTTCTTGAATACCATTACCACCGGTGCTGAGTAAGAACATTGGCTAGGTCTAATAATGCCAGCCTCTAACATTTCTTCAACCATGCACTCAATTTCACTCTTCTAGGAATAAGGGTATCTGTATGGCCTGATGTTAGGAGGAACACTCCCAGGAATTAGGTGAATATCATGATCATGATTTTGAGTGGGTGGAAGACCTTTGGGAATATCTTCAAATACTTTTGAATGATTATCAATGATCCCTTGGAGATCTAGGGGAATATATGGCTTAGATGTTTGAACATCTAGTGAGAATAGTTGTGAAATTACACTTTGATTCCCATTTTTCAATAATTTTTTCATGCCATTGGAGCTTATCACCTCACTCATTTTCCTTGTGATACCTCTTAACTCAATTTATTTTCCTTCCAATGAAAATTTCATGAAAAGTTCTTGAAAATTAAAATCCATTGTTCATAATGATTGTAACCATTGGATTCCTAGTACGACATCAACACCACCCATGGGTATATAAATCATTGGAATATTCATTACATATTCCCCCATAGTAATATTGATCTTATTACATTTTCCTGAGCAATTTATAGTTCCTCCATATGCAATCATTACTTGAAACTTTGGTGCTGGATATACAAAGAAATTGAGATCTTTGGATAATTTATAGTGAATGAAATTATGAGTACTACCATAATCAATTAGGACTATTACCTTTTTATTTTTTATATATCCTTCAATCTTGAGGGTTTGAGGAGTGTTAATTCCATCCAATGCATTACATGATATCGTGGGAGTCGACTCTTCATAAGAAATCGTGTCTACATTTTCATCTTGAGATGGTTCTTGTTTTTGTTCTTGTTCTTCTTCCTTAATAATTTCTTTCCTCCAATTGTTAAGGAGCCAACCTGGTAGCTTGAGGTGTTTTAGAAGAAGGAACATTATTCTCTTGATAGATGTTAAGAGTGGTCCTTCTAGTAGCCATAGCCATATTTTTACTTTCAACATTTCTTGCCACCCTAAATGCATTCTCCAATGATTTAGGTTCCCAAAGACGAACCTCATGGTGAATCTTATCACTTAAAGTTCCTATGAATACATCAATAAAGTGCTCATCTGGAATATATGTTACCTTTATATTCAATCTTTGGAAGTTCTCAATGTGCTCTGTAACTGAACCCTTTTTCTTGAGATTTATCAATTGGCTAAAGAAGGTATTTCTCCTTGTATCCCCATAATGTGCTATCATTTCTTCTATCAAAATTGTCCAAGTGACGAGTGATTTATGAGAACAAAGCCATCGATACCACACAAATTGATTGGATTCTAAATATAAAGAATCAATCCGTACCTTTTGTGTATGTGGCACATTATGTAGATCAAAGAATTGCTCCATCTGAAGTATCCATGTGATTGGGTTCTTGCCATCAAACTTCCTCATATCGATCTTAGGAAAGTGGTTGGTCTTCAACCCAAATTTAGAGTTTCTCCATTCTTGATTCATCTTCCTTGTGTCCTCACCATGAATTTCATGGGATACATTTTCACTTTCAGGTGTCCTCTCTATTAGGAGATTTTTCAATCCTTCCATGATCTCCCCTTTTAAGCCATCCATCTTAGTATTTATTGCCTCCAACTTAGCTTCCGTTGAATCCATCATCTCTTGTAGTTCATCTTTTGTTACTGTATTCTTTTGTAAATCATTTATGTCCCTACACATTTCTTCACCTTCATCAAGAGTCCAATTAGGACTTTTTGGAGGCTTATTTGGTGTAGAAGTTCCCTTTTTGGGTGGCATGTTGGCCAACTATCACTTTAAACCTTGATTTTGAGGTGGTTCTACTAGACAATATTTCTTTTATTGTATCTCTAAAATTTCGGCCCTTCTGGGTATGAAATTTTGTTTTTTGTAGTTCTCTGATATTTCTTATCTGCAATGCCATAGGTCTGATCAAAATTGGATGCACCAAGTAGAATTTATGGTAACTTCCCCACAACTTGTCGATTTTTGGCCTTTCCAGGAGATATCACTTGTATAGCATGCCCAACACAAAATAATTAGTATAAAATTATGAAACTTGTACCAAAAATACTAAATATTGTCCATTATCCAATGTGACTGGTCTCACTCAAATTGGATACTCTAGAAATAATTTATGATTGTTTTACCCGAAACACCTGCTTGAGACTAGTCAATAGCACTAGTAAAATACCCTATCTTCCCCAGGGTGTATCTACAAATATAAGATGACCCAGAAGATGAAATTTTTATCACAGATAACTTAATAATTTATGTGAATATTCTCTATATTTTAGGGTCTGAAATGTAACAAAAACTTTTTTATAGCGAAAATGTCATGATGACTCAATTCAGAATGATTCCATAACCCTATATTACACATGATGTATCTCCTAAAGTATAATGCCTCGGGAGCTTAAATTTTAACCCAACGTACCTTGATCCATCTACCAAATATCCTCCAAAGGGTTCCTTATGAAACGTTGTAGAAAACAAGTTATAGCTAAAATTCCAAGGTGTCTCATATGTAGCAGTGAAACACCAAGACCTTGAGCTCTGATACCATATGTTAAGAACCAAATATCAATTAGCCTAGAAAAACCTCATAATAAGCACTCAACGCCTTTAAAAAGAGATAATTTCAGGTAATAATCCTCTTTAAGAGGGAAACCTCCTTATACCCCACATAAATGTCCAAATACAAGATTCCAAATGAAAATGTCTCCTTGGTATATATAGGAGACAAGACGGTACAATTACAACTAATGGACTCAAGACGACATAAATAAAATAACATTACTAATGTAATATGCCCCAATTAAGGGGTATTGAGCCACTATTTAGGGATTAACACTGGATTACTACCATGCTAGTATGCATGAAGAGACAACTCACAGAGTTTCGTAGGCGTACCAACAAGAACTTTGGGTTTGGTACCATCTTATACTCCTTCTTCTTCAAGAGGGTTCCCAGTCTCAGTCCTAGAGAGAGATAGTACGGGGGATATAGCCTCCTTTCTATCAGTTAGAAGGTGGGCAATTTTACTGCCTAGACAAGGTGGAGGAACGATTGTAGAGGCCTTCGACAAAAAACTCTTTGAACGGTGAGCATGTTAGATCCAAGTTATACTAGACTATCCCTATGCAGGGATTAGCTACCTCATAGATCCAGACATGCTTGTGCCTCTTGGAGAAGAGCATGGCGATATAGGTAACATATATTTTTGCAGTTATCAAATTTTTATTTTCATATATATCATTTTTATGTGTGTGTCCGAGTACTAACTTGTGAATCTGTTATATATATGTGGGACCTTTTCGGCTGGTAGACTTTTCCAGGAGTATTCATTGTCCTCAACCAGAGGCAAGACCAACAACAACAAGAGGACCGATAGTAGTGGTAGGACCCCTAGCCAGTGAGGCTGATAGAGTCCTACGACGAGTGGAGAGGAACCTTACTTCTCTCACTCGTGCAGTTCCTATGGTTGAGATTGAGGATATCCCCCCGACGATGTAACCACATGTAGTAGGGGTGCCTCAGACCTGGGTCTAGTTATTTTGGCATCTTGCAAACATTTTTTTTCACTATAGTAGGGGCAATAGGCCTATACCTTAGATAACGTCAGACCACTTATGTGCCGAGGGAAATTTTTTTACTATCTATTTTGAGGGATTAATCCCAAAGATGTATACCGATGACTTTTGAGGCTTTCATGCCCATTTTTGTACTCATGACACTATTTTGGACACACACACACACACACACATATACATCTTTCTTGTTTTATGGATAAATGTTTTTACAAATGTATTTACATGTGTATGTGTGTTCTTTTATTTTACATGTGAGCAACATGCCAATCTAAAACTTGATTAGCTAGTGTATATGTTAAATGATTAAATCTCCTAGGAACATGAATATACATAATGTAATCAAAAGATCGTTCTAAGAGACGTACCCTAAGGAATCATCGGTGAATAGTGGGATCATAAATGCAGTAAAACCCATTTAACTGGGACACAACCAAATGAGCATCTAAATAAACCGGGAGGCGATAAATTCCAAGTGAAAAAGAATCACATAGAAATTCTATCACTGCATTGTACTCAACAACATTGTTGATTGTGTCACCTAGACAAATACCTCCGGGAGATAGTAACTGGCCTGCAAGTGTGTAAATAACCCAAGTTGTGGAAGAAAGGCTCCGAGTGTGTCAGCTAGCATCATCTGTGAACCCAAAGTAAACCTTTGATTCACTTGACATTTGCCACAATGAAAAACAAGACATAAATAACTACACGTCCACCAGACAAAAAGGACAAAAAATGTATAAGAGACTATACATATATACAAGAATCCACCCAGGTGACCGAACTAAGAGTAGTACTTCTTAAGGTAGATCCCATTTATAGGCTCCGCTAAATCATTTCATTCAAAATAAACCAGAGGATAAGCACACTTCTCTAAGACCTCTTTCACAATGAAAGGTCCAAACCACATGGGTTTGAATTTGCCTACCCCCAGGGTATCTTTGTCTTGATTATAGACCAGGACAAGATAGCCTTCAGAGAAAATCTGAGGGTGAATGGATTGATCATATTGACACTTGACTCATTTCTTATGAGTTTCCAAGGATGCATCACGACGCTACTCATCGAGTTGCTCGAGATATAGAATATGTTCCTCAAGTGAAGAAGTGTCAGCCAGTAACTCCACTTCCGAATTTCAAGAAGGGATCTAACACTCAGTAAGTAAGACTTCTTTCATCTCGTATATGAGTTGAAAATATGAAAAACCGGTGGCAGTCTTCATAGACATTCGATAGGCCCACAACGTTGAATTTAACATCAAATTCCAATTTGACTTGGTAGACCCGATCGTCTCCTGAAGAATAGTCTGGAGATATTTATTCACAGCTTCAACCTAACCGTTCTCTTGCAGGTAATAGGGTGATGAATGTTCTTGTTTGAACCTAATATTTTATGTTAATGCAATCATAATTTTATTCTGTAAGTGAATTCCATGGTCAGTGACAATCTCTTTTGGGATACCAAATCTCGGTACTATCTGAGTGAAAATGAAAAAGGAAGTGGTCTCACCATCATTTATAAATGCCGACATATCTTTGACCCACTTCATGAAGTAAACTACAAATATGATGATGTAGTGATTCCCTTTGGCTGAAGTCGGGTGACATGTACTAAAGTCAATCCCCCACTTGGTGAAAGGACCAACAACAATGACTGGAAACATACGAGCAGGGTGTGTTCACATCTTCCAACTGAAGATCTGGCATGGGTGGCACTTCTTGACCGCCTTAACACAATCCTTGATTAACAAGGGCCAGAAGTAACCTACGCATAGAATGTTTTGGGTTTTTTCCAACCTAGACAAATGACCGCCACATGCTCCGGTGTGAAATTCGTTTAAAACGATATCTGCTTCATTGTGGGTGAGACATCGTCGAAGAATGTAGTCTACACCTCGACGATACAAAGTGTCATCGAGAATAAGATAGTTTCATGCTTGGTGTCAAATTCGTCGGCGCTCATCGTGAGAAGAAGAAATAGGGCACTTCAAAGTCTGAAGATACAAAAGTATATCTCCATACCAGGGGTCCAAATATGAAATTAGAAAAATATCTCCATTGATAGGTGACTCTTCGGGCATAATATCACCAGACTCAACCAACAGTTCCGAAATTAGTTTGGCAAAGACCAATGACTTTTTAGATTTCACATAGAAAAAATATAAGTCAAACTCATGTAGGATAACTCTCCATCTACTGATATTTCCTTCAATGACCCGTCATGTTAACACATATTGGAAAGGATTGACAATGGAAATGATGGTGGTCTTGCGAAGCAATATATAGTGAGGAAACCGTTGGACAACGTGGAAAGCTTCCAAAGCAAGTTTCTCAACATGAGAGTAGTTGAGATCCAATCCAACCAGGCCTCGACTAAGATAATAGATAATGTGTTCTTCGAGAATTTTATCTTATTGAACCAATACCATGTTGATGGTCGACATCGCAATAGCCAAATACAACAAGAAATATTTGTTATAATCAGAAGGTCGGAGCAGAGGGGAAGATGTCAGGGAACATTTCAACACTTCAAAAGAGAGTTGAGAAGCTTCATCCCAACATAATGGGACCCCTTTTTTCAAAAGATGCATGAATCCTTTAGTGATCTCGACATAATTAGCGACAAAACACCGAAGAAAATTCGCTTTCCACTATAAGCTCTGAAGCTGGGGTATTGTGCACAGGGGAGGAAATTGAACTATCGCCTCAACCTTGAGAGGATCGACCATGATCCCTGTTTTTGACATGATGAAACCCGATAGACGACCCGACATCACGCAGAAATTGCAATTGTTAGGATTCAAGCAAATCTGATAGTAGCGACATCGCTCAAAGATTAGTCATAGATGAGTGGGATGATCAGATCTCTTGCGAGAACATGATGTTAGATCATAAGGGTACACCTCGACTATGTGTTTAAGGTTATGAAAAGAGAATGGCATGGCCCATTGAAAGGTGGCTCCAACATTTGTCAGGAAAAAACGCATATTTTGATACATGAAGGTACCCCAAGGACAAATAAAAGTTGTTTTAATATGGTCCTCGGGTTTGATTTGAATCTTATTATATCTTGAAAAATAGTCCCTAAAAGAAAATACTTTGCAACCCGCACACTCATCAACAATCTGACCGATAAAAGGGGTTGGAAAATTGTCTTTCAGACAAGATTTGTTCAAATCATGGAAATCCATACAAACACGAATTGTGTCATGTTTCTTGTTGAAAGGAACTAGGTTTGACACCCATTCCATAAATTGTACGGGCTAGATAAAACCAACTTTGATAAGTTTCTCTACTTCTACCTTGATTGTCACTGCTTTTCAAGGATTGATCAGACAAAGCTTCTGTCAAACCGGTTTGACATTAGGATAAGTTGTGATTTCGTGTTCAACAATTCGTGGGTCAATGCCTACCATCTCCTAATAATACCATGAAAATTCATCGCGGAAATCCTTGAACAACTCGATGTAAATTTGAATCTCTTCAGGGGAGCAATCCACTCCGATGAAAACATTCTCCATAACACCAGGGGTTCTGGAGATATCGATAGGAATCGTTGTATCAATGATTTCCATGTTACCCTCGGTGTAAAATCCATGCATATCCAAAGGATTGATATGAAAAGATTTATCTCCATTCACAGTCAAAAAAACTCTCCCGCCTTTATTATCCTAAGCTCGGGAATAAAATAAGATCTATGATGTAGATCATCCCAAGTTCTGTCAAGACCAGTCATTGCCTCTATAATTTCCTTGTCAGAGGGAAAGACCAAGTCTAAAGTATCTTCAGTGGAAAGAGAATCCTGAGCCAAAATAGGCTCGAGAACTAGTTCTAACTCTTGTGAGGGAGCCAGATCGGGGTTGGTCGAGGCGTGTTGGACAATTTATTATGCAACCTCAGCCGTGGATAGGGGCATGGCCATACCAGGTTCCCTATCCCTTCCATCAAGGCCGATGGGTAAAGTAAATTCCATGGGTTGTGAAAGTGGCTTGATTTAAAAGACAACACTTAAAATATTGTATCCTTCGGTTGGTTAGGAACAACCGATATAAAAATTACATCGTTGGAAGGTGACGGATAATCAAAAGTACCCATCAACGATAGAAACAAACCGGCACCTAAGTTGATAGTGCCAAACTATTGTTGGATTACTGAGAGGGGGGGTGAATCAATAATAGCGCAATTGTAATCATTTTTATCCAAATAAACAAAGTGTTATATCAATGTATAATTATTATCCAATAATGAGCAATAAGAAATGAACAATCAAACACATACACAGTACGCCAGTATTTTACGTGGAAACCCAAATTGGGAGAACACCATGGAATGCTTTTTCTTATATGTCTTGAAGAATTACATTCGTTGGAAGCACCAACTTCCTTTGTTTTCCAGCTGCAACTGGAAGGAGGCTCCAACCCCCTAGTTTCCCAGGCTACAACCTAAGGAAAGCTCCAACTCCCCAATTCCCTGGCTACAACCAGAAAGAGGCAACAACCGCCTATGTTTTCCGGCTACAACCGAAAGGTGGCTACAACCACCTATCCTTTCCCTATCCTTATACCATGAAGTAGAATGATGGAACCACTATCAACCTGTCACTGTGAGATATATTGGTGTACAACTATATCAGCCTATACCACTGACCTGTATCCAATCTATACAACTGCCCTGTAATCAATCTGTACCTAAACTGAGCATGTATATGAAAATATACAACATGTATGCAACTTGTAGTTATGCAGCCTACGTATGTACGTGACCTATATGTTATGCAGCCTGGATATGTATGCTCCCTATCTGTTATGCAACCTGCATATGCCTTATGAAAACTAGGGTTTCCCTTTTCTTGAAAACGTCTGACCTTCGGTAACTTTTTTCACATAGATCTGTAACCTGTCATTGTATCCAGACTGTAACTATATCATGTGCATGCATCCTCATACATAAACTTTACTCAAGGAAAGTATGTCTCTCTCTAGTCATAGGTATGTGTAATCATGAACAAGTATAATATCCCTCACATGATCTTAGTCATCAAACCCTTTCTGATATTCAAATTCTCAATACATTAACCACTACAAAAATACAAGCTCTCAACCACGTACCATAAAGACCCTTAGCCATATGCCAAGAAATACAAGATGTGCCTCACAAGAAGTATCAATGATGAACATACCAGCACTGTAATTCTATAGATATTTTGAACCAATGGATGGATCTGATGTATCTGAGCACTTTAGACCTTCCTGGGAGCTTGATCTCGGAATCTAGAACCTTTGCATCTTCATCTTTTCAAGTTTCCATAGATTTACCAACATGTACGCACCCTAATACACTGAAATCCCACGTATAACTCAGCATGTACACACCTTGTACACAGACAACCCATGTATAACTCATCATTTACGCACCTTGTACACAGACAACCCGTGTATAACTCAGAATGTATGCACCTTGTACACAGAAAATCCGCGTACACCTCAGAAAATAGGGTTTTGCTGTAATTCTGAGAATTTCACCATCAAACCTTCATGCTACCTCAGACGTTCACCACTTCAGATGTATCCACAAGTATTTACAATAAGCTTTACACAAGAAAATAGATATCCAATATGTACAAGTGTTTTTTTTTATGAGTGAGCTTTGTCTCTTATTTATATCATCATGTAGCCTCATACTTTCCTTATTTTAGGGCTTCTTCATTTAAATTAATTTATTTTTGCAAAGCACTTTGACTCTTGGGGGATTCTATAAGACTCATGATGGTTCTCCAACTTCATATGGTCATAACTCTCTAACTGTGAGGAGTTATGTGATGTTACACATACCACTGGAAATGGCATGACAAGCACTATCCATATAGGATAGTTTCACTCACAAATTCACGTTCCTTCATCTCATTATTTCTCAAATAAGCATCGGTTCTCCCACTCCGCAAATATTCTTCCCGTGAGGGATTTCACCATAAGGGAACCACTTTGGAGTTCATCCATTTTTACTTCTTATCAACCATGTCAAGACAATAATGACTCATATTTATATCAAACAATCTTGGGTCCATTACCCAAACCTTGTGTTGTGGGGCTTTATTCAAGAGTTGACATCAATGACAACCAACCTTAATCAACAGCTATAGGTTATCAACCATCAGGACCATGGAATTCCTCGATGAATGGTCAAGACGAGAGACGGGAAACTAGTCGATGGTTACATTTTGACCCTCATTCGAAAATCATAAGACCCAAATAATAGTGGAAACCATCGCATGCATCGCATAAGTCCAACTCCATCCTAACAAAATATTTTTGTCGAGAGGTGCATTGACTACCTCAAACTCGATGAACATAGTTTTACCCCATAACTACATGGGGAAAGAAGGAATTATTCCATTTGGTCTAAACGATCGACCATCAAAATTTGTAAGCAATGTAGGTGATGGATACAACTCAGGTTGCATAATGTCTTTCCAACATGCCAACAGCATCACCCAACTTGAGGCACCCTGATCAACCACTATACGGAAAATGTTTCACGTCAAAGACTTCATGGTGTATGCCACTACAATATGAAAGGTGACGTGGTGGGGAAGACGAGGTTTAAGGTCAGTTGGATCGAAAACGATCATTCCTGGGTTACTAGTATCTACTGCTCCCAAGGCAGAAAATGAAGATTTTCTCTGTGAGGGGAAACTTTGGGGGACTTCCAGAGAAGACATCACAAAAGGGGTTTGTGCCAGATCCTCCACGATGGAGTAGTTATGAGTGGCCCTCACGTTTGGGTTACATGAAGCCTTCTTAAACACACCTTTAGTGATGCGAGTCATTGTCTTTCCCACTGTCTTCTCAATTTGGAGAGGAGTCAATGGGTTAGTGGCCTCCTTTCCCTTCTCGAAAGATTCTGATGTTCCGTAGTCATGAATCCTGGGGAATAAATGAGAATCAACATTCATCATGTAAATTTTTGCGGCCAAGTTGTTAGGAGTTGGTGTGGGGAGTCCTTGACTACTCCCAGTCGCGCTCGTGGATGTGGAAGCCTAAGCCATATTTTTCCCTTGTGGAAAAGGGTTTGCCAACATAGTAGGATGTTGTTGTGCTAGTATCTTATGGGCTTCTGTAAGCCGAGGGCATAGGTGAGTTAGGTGGTCTTCTGTGCAAATATTACACAAATACTTCGACTTCTTCTTCTCAGTTTTTCCTCTGCCATCATTCTTAACAACATTTTTATCCCCTTTACCATTTTTGTTTCTCTATTTCTTCTTTCACTCGGTCTGTCGGCTGGCCTTGGGAGTCTTCGACTGCACACTGTGTACATCTGACTAGGAGTCTAGCTAGCCATAGTCTTTTGTATCGACAATTGTTGCAACTAATTCGACAACAAATCTATGGAATTTCATTGTGTTGAGTCCACTATGCCATCAGTGTGGGGCCCAGACTTGTTCTTGGCCTTACTGAGAGTAGATATTGGTGCATCAGGTAAGATCTTGTAGAGCATGCAAGACTGAGAGTAAATTAGTTCTAGATACTGGGCTCTCATAATAGCCTCTTCCTCAGAAAATACCTCGGATGTTTCTATGTCTTTGGACACATAAGGAACCAAAGTATTCAAGAACCACTCAAGCAATAAAGTAGGAGGGACCTTGACCTTAATTAAGATATTTCTTCTCCACCATTCTCAGATATGATCGGAGATGTGGTCAAACTTGGTTTGCTCGAAGTTGGCTAGAAATTAGGTGTTGACATCGTATCTCACTGGTAACTAGAAATGGTTCAAGAAAACCATCGCTGGGTCATTAAAGTAAAAGTACCTTGAGTCATTGAGCTCAATATACCACTTCATATCACCCCCTCTAAGAGTGCATTGAAAAAGGTGCAACTAAACGGAGTCGTCTTTCAATGAGTTTGACGAGCACCACAATTGAAAAGTAGTCACATGATCACCTGGATCTTCGCCAGGCTTGCCCTCAAATTTCATAATATCCAAACGAAACTTATTTGGAATGGGGGTCCAACATGGATCGTGAGAGATTGGGTCATTTAGTAATCTCGAAAAGTATGGAAAATGCAAGGTTTCCAGAAAGGGTAGTTTCATTTGTGGATTATTTAGAGGAAAAGACGGCCTTGGATTTTGATTGGCATGAGATTTCCAAGAATTTTTTTATTGTTGGCCATGGTTTTTGTAGAAACTGTGGCCTTGACCAGAAAAATAAAATTGTGTTTGTTGAGGCATCATCGACTAACTCTTGAAATTGGATGACATAGCCTGTGCAGGGATTGCTACCTATGTTTTGTTCCAAAGACCTTGGTTGGGGATTCCCCCAGTTGATCTGCTTGGTATAGGTACATAACCTTTTTCGGGGTTCCATTGAGTATGGAATGGGTTTCCCTCAACCGAAATTCCTTACAAGGGAAACGAGCCCTACCAAGGATTCCAAAGACCTTGTGTGGAGTATACTCCAGTCATCGCTCCCTCTGAAGGAATGGTACCTTGCACTGAGTTCTATTGACCAAATATGGGGATGCCCCTAGTCAGGAAAGCGACCGAAGAAAAAACATTGTTCCCAAATGCACCAAACAAAGAGAATGGCCTAGATCCCATTGACATTGTGTAGCATGACGGTCCCAAACTGCTTCCACCAAATAAGCTATAACTAGCATTAGGCCTGATTGAATATTGAAAAGTGCCACCGAGTGAAGGGGACGGAGGAGGTATATGAACCCCACCATAAGGAATAACATTAAAAGGGGAAGTAGTTCCCACGATTTACCCTTTCAAGGGATCGCTAGAGATCTCTGCTCTAAGACCCATGGTCTATAAAGTAGAGAAGTAAGAAATGAATTCGTATCAAAGTCTGGAATCCCAATTGAGAAGGGATATTTTGTCGCATTCTGATTAAATGAAATAGTGTTTGAATCCATCAAAGGAATTGAACCACTTCCCAAATTCAAGGGTGTCAGGACAACTGTGGTATACACATGCAAAGGTGGGGAAGTAGGTACAATGCCCCCTTTAGCAGTAGTCGTCAGGGGAGTACGGGGACTCCCAAATAAAGTAGAATCATTCCTTCCATTGTTTCTCACTGAAAAAACTAGTTCTCATAATATATCACCTCGGGAGGGACAATATGGATAAGGAGCGGTGCTGACAAGTCGATGATTGGAGGATTTGTTGGCCTAAAACCTTCGGTCTCGAGGTCAGAAATGATGGATTCCTCCGATTCCTATAATTCTCCTCTCAAAGTAGGCTTAGGCATAGTTTCCTGTGGCTCAGTCACTTTGAACAATCCTTCTTGATCAAGTATTCACCTCAATGGTGGAAGAGGTGGCTCTAAAGTAACTAGCGACAGGCCTTGAAGCCTTCACAATCAATGGAGTTGTTGATATTCCACTTTGTGAAATGATCAACCAACACGGTAAGTCTTGAATAGAATGGAACACAAATCACACACTAAAATTTTCCTAAAGATAAATCAAGTAGTTGACTAACTAGTGGGAAGGACAATTACACCAATTGACACTAGAGCAACTAACCAGTGCTAGTGAAACTCGAACACGGAAGCACCCTTCGGGTATACTATGTGAAGTGTGATATAAATTCCACCCTAAGTACCATGGTATACCCCCACATTCAATTGTGTAAGTCCATAAAATAGAAGAAACTAAGTTTCCAACTCGCAGTCAGTCACTAGGCAGGTATAGTCGACAGTCGAGCAGATCGTAATGAGAAGGATAGCAAGTTTGAAGCCCTTCAAGGGTGCCAAAATAAATTGGTTTGGAAGAAAAATGAGGATAATGAATGGATTCGAGGTCCATGAAGCTCCGTAGGAAAATTCTATTAGTATTTTTCCCAAGAAATACCCTCAATATGCAATCCCCACTACATTTGGTCTGGCTTTGGAGGGGTTATCTCGTCTACCTTTCCTCACGCGACCTCATGTGTATCCCCTATGTTAGAGGGGGTGTTGGGCTCCGGATTTATAACATTTTCTCGCTGGTTCTTGAAGATATTGTTTACTCTCCTGAAGTCTTTTGTTAAGCAAATGGCATTCTTTTTGTGCTATTCATATTCTGTTACACATATATGTTCCGTTGTATATAGAAATCATGAAGTGCTTCCAAAACCACAAATGAGTCGAAGAATTCAACTATAAATGCAATAATAATCCTCTTCTGCGGAGAATATCTGAACTTTGCAAAAATGCAGGGTGTTGGCTTGTAGTGGATAATACCTATGAGTATTTTATGTATGATAGGTTGAAACATACTTGTGTAGAGGCTCCACACATTATCAATGTATTCTCTTTTTGTAAATCTTATGGTATGATGGGCTGGCGAATTGGATATATAGCATATCCTTCTGAAGTCGAGGGCCTTGGAGCACAACTGCTCAAAACACAAGATAATATCCCGACACCTCTTGTTTAAAAATTATTGGCTGGGAGGTTATCGGTGGCCCTAGTGGTGTTGATAATCTGCACTATATCTCTATTTTCTCTCCTTAGGGAAGACAAGATTGTCATTCAATCCCAGATTGACGTGGACAAAATTTGGTCTAGTGCTCCTTCTAATGGTTGGAGACCGTCATCTGCACCGAGATCATACTGGCCTTCACCACCAAATGAGAGCAATGGCTATTTAGTGGTTCGCTGCAATGGTGGTTTAAATCAACAACGTAGTGCGATATGCAATGTTGTGCTTGCTGCAAGAATAATGAACGCTACTCTTGTTTTGCCAGAGCTGGATACAAATTCCTTTTGGCATGATAAGAGTGGATTTGCAGGTATTTATGATGTTAATCACTTTATCAAATCTCTTATCTCCAAGAATTATTGTGCTAGGAGCAACAAACCGTCCAAATAGCATTGACCCAACTCTTAGAAGGTTTGGAAGGTTTGACAAGGAAATTTATATTGAAGTTCCCAATGAAGTGGGACGGTTGGAAGTCCTTCGTACAAAGAATATGAATATTTCTAAATATGTTGAACGAATTGTAAAGGGTACGCATGGATATGTTGGAGCTGATCTCGCAGCTCTGTACACTGAGGCTGCGTTACAGTACATCAGGAAAAATGGATGTTATTTACTTAGAGACTATCGATGCTGAAATCCTCAATTCTATGAGCATTTCCAGACTGCGTGAAGCTCCAGTAACCCATCTGCCCTGCGTGGAATTGATGTCGATTGTGCTCTTTTACAAGCCACCAGGTTGTGGAAAGACTCTGCTTGCAAAAGCTATTGCTAATGAGTGCCAACCCAATTTCATCAGCGTAAAAGGTCCAGAATTATTGCCACGTGTGCTTTATATTGCCTTCGTGTCATGAGATTAGGGCATTCAAGAGTCGGTTGCAAACTTAATGGAATCGCCTATCTTAAGGGGAGAATAATCATACGGTTTCACATGTAATCATTCTTATCAAGAGACACGGGTAAAGGCAATCTTGAAATCGATTGGGTATGTAAAATGTGTCTCATTCAAACCATTTTGTAACTACTTGTTTATCCAGGGCGCAAAGCCATGCATGGTGGGGGGATTTGAAACGTTATAAAAAGAGCTGCTATGCTCGAGCATAAGGGGGGAGACGAAGCATAGATTAGATAGAAGAATGGAAATCTCCAAGCACTTGTATTGTTCTTTTCAATAAAGTATTTCAGAGTTTCAGTGATACGATTTCTGTTATTGCCATTTTTCTTTTGCTGTAGGTTATTCATTTTCAGTATGCAAAGAACGGTCTGTTGACAGAGAAGGCAGGGCCCCCTTCGATGGAAACAAAACTGTATGTTGCATTTACAGTAGACCCCATCTTCAGATTTGAACACCCTCTTTCAACAAATATTTGATTCCAATTTACATTGCCAATTTTCTCATTGATTTAATAGAACAAAAATAACATTTGATTTGATTGTAACAGAGGGTTTAGCATTTCAAGATTCAAGTTTAGACATTATCTTTTTCAGAAATTGATTTCATTTTTTAGTTCAGACTGCTTAACAATCAGGAACTAGCCTGGATATCCCATGAGATAGAGAAGTTTCCTTTGATTACAGTAGAGGGTTTCATTGCATTATAAAGGAGAAGGTTGCTGAGTTGTGTGGAGTAATAAGTAGCAAGAACTTAATTGTTTTCAGCCATCAGTGTGCAGTAGGCCTTTTACATGCATATGACCATTTTTTATAGAGCAGTTTTATGAAGTTAGTACAGGGTAGTACAGAGTAGTGCAGAATGGGTGCAAGTCAGTACAGAGTAGTGCCGAACAAAGTAGAGTACAGTAGCTTCCTCCAACAAGTTTCTTTTAGCAGTCTAGGGATTAGTTTGGCATCCTTTAAACCCCCTCTTCAACCCTGCATTTCATGTGTTGGTTCCTCTAAGTCTACCTTCCCGGGTTGACAATTAAATGTTGATTCATATGTTATATATCCAGCTCGACAGGGGGGTCCCAAATAACTCTTACAACGTTGGACTTAAGACACTCCCTATCTGAAACACCAATGTTTGTTTTAAATGGACTTGAAGAGTTTCCTCTTCACACCTAATTGAAGGCCCTAAAACCCTAAACTAGTCGGTGAACACTACAAAAAAAATGTCTAATATATTTTAATTTAAGCATTAATTTTAAGGCTTGATTTACACAAAGGATGTGGTCTTGCAACTAATGTTGTTTTGAATAGATGAATAAGGAACAGAACTTTAGAGCATTTGAAAGAAAAAAGATACATCGAACTTAAAGCAAAGCTTGTAAAACTCTTTGTAAAAATCATCTTTTCTAATCAATGTTTCAAGATCTTGTAATTGAAAGTTTCCTAAAAAGTGATTTTGTTTGACTAAGAAAAAACTACTTATATTTTAGGAAAGAAACAAGAAATTTGAAACGAAGAATCTTTTCTTCTCCCAACAAACAACCTAGGCTACTTTACCAAATTAAATACAAGAAAATAATATAATTTTTTTTTCGAACTGCTTTAACAAGAAAAACTAAAGTAACAATATTTTTTGTTTTTCAAAGAAAGAAACAGGAAAAAAGAGAAAACAAAAACTTGAATTCAAAGAACCCTATGCCAATTGTGAAAATGCGGGGATTCAAACAAGAAACCAAAGGAGGATATAAAACTTGAAAGTTCACTCTAAACCTTTAGGGAAAAAAAAAAAAACTAAGAAACAAGTTAATCGAAACTTTAACCCGAGCTAAGACCAAAGACAAAGACTCTAGCAAGTTGAAGAGAGTCCTGAGAATCATAAACTTCTATGAGGAAAGAGACAAACCTCTCTCTGTTAAAAACCACTTTCAATACACAGAGACGATGGTTGTTGCATCAGCAGCCTGCATATGTACGTGGGTTGTCTACTGTGCAGAGCACGTATGTACGCATGCTGAGCCAAAGAAGAGCATGTAGACCTCTAAGACTTTTCAAAAATAAAAATACTAGGCAGACTGACAGGGTAGGGAAAACTTGTAGGAACCTTGTAGGTGACTAGAGACCTTGTTTTTTTATATGTTTCTTGTTTTTTACGTTTATAGTTTCCTTCCTTGACAAAGTTCATGGTTTTTTTGTAGTTTGTGACTGTACCTTTTTCCTTTGAGGAGTATGATCCTTTATCATGTTTTTGAATGGTGCTCCATATTCCACCTTCTTCTTTCTTATTGTATCCAATATTGGTTTTGTCATCAGTTGATCTTTGACTATTCCATATCCTATCCAGGATGGTTGAGCTATTCTGGAATTTGATAGTTTCTTTTGTATCTTCATTCTTCTTTTTGAGTTTGATAAATTCCAGTTCCAACATGTGACACATTTCTTCCTTTTTAGTCAACTGTATCTTCAAGGCTTCTTCTCTTTCCTTAGCTTCTTCAAGTTGAGTATTTAGATTGATGACCATTTATTATGTACCATTCAAGACTTATGTGCAGTTATTGGTTTTGTCATATGTCTTCAACTATTCTATTTATTTTGTTAGATAAACTAATTCAGTCTTCAATCTTTTGATTTCTTCCTTGTTCTTTCATTAAATCCTTTTGAGTTTGATGAGTTCCATTTCTAATGTGTGGCAGAATTGTTCCTTTTTAATCAACTGGATCTTCAGGGTTTCTTCAATTTATTTAGATTTCTCAAGTTGAGGCTTTAGAGTGTTGACCAAATATTTTATTTCTTCTAATTCTTTTGTGCATTTGTTGAATTTGACATGCGTCTTCAATCTGTTCATTTCTTTTGTTATATTAACAACTTCAGTCTTCAATATTTTGTTCTCTTCTTCTTTGTCTTCAAGCTGAATGTTTTTTTCATGCTCTCCAAGATTAGGTTGATCTAATTGTTTTAGTAGAAACATATCTTTCTTTTGAAGTTTCTCTCATTCTTCAAAAGTTCACATAACTATGTATCCAATATGGTCAAGAACATCCTTAGTAACTTCAATATATAGACCATTTCCTGGTTTCATACTAATGACTTCAAATGTAGCTACAAAATTAGTCTTAAAATATAATGCTTTTTCATTAGTGAATACTGAGGTATTCATCAATTCCTTGATGTAGTAGTCTTCTATGTTGATGACTGGGGTTTGCATCATTTCTTTGATGGAATTTCCCTCTTATCTTTTTTTTTCTTTATTCCGATTAGAATTCTCTTTATCTGTATTTTTTTCTTCAATATGATTGGATTTATCCATTTCTGAGTTTAGTTCTTTAATCAGATTGGATTTCTCTATTTCTGATTTTTGTTCTTTAATCTGATTGGATTTCTCTATTTCTTTGTTTTGTTCTATAAACTGGTTTGAATTATTTGTTTCTTTGTTTTTTTCTTTATTTTGATAAGAATTATATAGTTGGAGCCATAGTACTTTAGCAGAGGTGCAATTTCCCATCTTTTCTTTGACTTGGTCCGACAATTCATTCTAGATTGCCTTTAATTCTATTGAATTATTTTTCTTTGCTTCTTTTGCGATTTTGGATTTGTTTTTTGAGGTAGTTAAGTACCAAGGTTTAGATACTACTAAATCTCAAACACCAGATTCTATGTATTTTAGATATTGTTTCATTCTTTCCCTCCATGAAGAGTAGTATGTTCCATCAAATAAGAGAGCTTCATTTGGGGAGAGAGTCATTTGTCGACCTATTTCTTTAGAGTATACCTTCTAGTGTTTAAAATGTGATGAAGGAACCCACTCTGATACCAATTGTTGGAACACACACTAACACTAAGAGGGGGGGTTGAATTAGTCTCTAGAACTTTTGACTACTTTTCACACTTTCATAGATTAAATAAATTAATTGAATAATATATATAGCTCAATTAATTATTCATAAACATGTATAACACAAACTATATGCAGTAGATAAAATATTTTTCTTTTAGTTATTTAACTTGAATGAATACAAATAAAATCATCCATTTAATATCTTCAACTTCAACTGAATATGATAGATCAAACTCTCTGATACAAGACCCAACTTGTAGTTCTAAAATCCAACTCGGAAATGAGGAATACAACCCTCATAACAAGTCCCAACTTGTTGATCTCAGATCCAACATAGATGTGAGGAATCCAACCCTCATAAGAAGACTCGACTTGTAAATAGACACCCACTTGATAGAATGAAATTTCATTCAATCCATTATATATATATTTACATCCACCAAGACATCCTTTCCACTTTGTTTTCTTGATTTATATAATTTTCCAAAAGGCATAAGGTTAATCCATTGTGTCTTTTGGTTTGAATCAAGAAGTATTTTGACATTGAAACATTGTACCCTTTCATTTAAATGATAATATTAAACTTTAAAAAGTATATTTTTTATTTTTTATTCTTTATTCATAATGCTCATGAGTTAACTCTTCTTTAATCATGACTATGTATCGGTTCATTAGTTTACAGATCTCAAATTGTTGTGAATTTGAGTCCTAATCAATAGGCACTCCCTTCAATCCAAAATTTGTGTGACCACGAGATTGAAACCACGAGCTTACCAACTAAGCACTGCCTTAAGTGATAGTGTTGCACCTTTGATACCTTGAGCACTGACACGACCAACAACATAACCTTTTACTCTGGGATTTGGCCCTTCATAGATTTTATCCTTTACCAAACTCTTGTTATTGTCGAAGAGATATATTATGGAGTGTTACCTTCCAAAGTGGTTACATCTCATATTGGCTAATCTAATGGATAGAATTACTCCAGAAATTCTCAGATCAATGGTATGGTATAATATTTGCACAACTTGTGATGTGATAAGATATTATTTGTTTATCTCTTCCTCCTCTTTTGATCGATGGTTAGATTTCAATCCTGCAACTTTGTTGGCTCCAGATCATTTTCAAGTCTTGAAGATCAACAGTTCTGACTTAATTAGTGACTGAGATGGATGAATTTCATTTACTCTTGGACTTTGGAGATTCAAGACTCCTAGATATTTATGCCTCTTGCTTAATTCCAACTATCCCCGGAGTGGTGAGGTTCTTCTCCTCTGTTGATCTTTTCCCTGGTCTCATCCAATGATCCTGATCAAAAAACTTGTTGTATACTCCTTGCTAACATCTACACAACTTAATATATGCTTATAAACCTTCATCATTGATCTAACCTTATGATAGATGGTCAGATCTATACTACCATATTTCTCGTTGAACTTTGACTAATTTTGTATTTTGGATGATTGACGACTATGAATTAATCTTTCATTGATATGGAAATCCCTTGTTCATTTCGACATTATGGGACTCCGAGATCCTTTGAGTAACTAAATTTCCTTTATTTCCAAAGTTTGTCAATGTCGGAGTTGACTATTTCCACATAAATCGGATTTGACGATTGACAAGATTATGGGGCTTAGACACTTCCGGAATCCAAGAATTTTGAGCTTTATCATGTCCTTCAAATATCACCAAAGTACCAAATAGGGCCACCGCCATGGATCTTCCCCTAACTCAATCCAAAAATTTATGTTTACTATGGGATTTTGTGCCTTTGGCCTCGCTTATCCTATATTTCCACTACGCTTTATCAATGGTCAAGAATGATCCCGTAGTAGATCAATGTTTAGATTTACTTTGTGATTCTGGCCTTCGACAATTAACTGATAAAAGAAGCTTGGATATCCCTGAAGTTAGTAATCCTAGAGTTGTAAATGTGTTGACCTGCACAAAATAGATCTAGCTAAACAATGATACACACATTTGCAGAGAGAATTGGAAAAAGAAGGAGAGAAAGAATGGAAACAATTCTCATTAACCATTGTGAATAATGAATAATTTACACATGATATACTTTGTATAACTCAATGAGTTCGACTTAAGGTGAACCTGTTGGCAAATGTTTACCAAGTAGTGTATGCTTGTCATTGATGGCAAGCTCAGGAGGAACAGCGTTGAAGAAAACGCGCGCAGCAAAGGCAAAGCTCAAGATACAGGAATTTGCAGAAAAGAAGGAAGACAGAGATCCACAACCACAGGATCTCATTC